>APFE030612170.1:1258-55618 GCA_000404065.3 Pinus taeda | reverse complement strand
GGTTTTGGGATCTAGGGGAAAATCTCTGTGCATATGTGTTTTTATGTGTTATGCTCTTGCATTGTTTATTTTTCTGTGATTTAGAATTCATATGCAGGTAATTTCTGTACGGGGTTAAAACCTACAGAAAGCATATGATTGGCCAAAGAGATGGTGGCGATGGAATGAAACAACCAAGGCTCATCTAGAAGAATTTAGTGGAGAAAAAGGCAATCACTAGATGTAAATCGGGTATGGGTACATGTTTACACAAGCTTGAACCATGAAGAACTATGCTTGGATTCATTTTCATGTTTACACAAGCTTGAAATGAAAAACTATGCTTGTTATAAGTTCACATGCCCCTAGCATAATGATGCAAAAAGAGGTGCATGCCCCCCAAGCTTCATTGCATTCAACGAGGTGGATGGAATGAAGGTTCACTTTTGAGATCTTGGAAAGACTCGACTTGGATTTTACGAGATCTTAATCAAAGACTCGATTTGAAAAAGGGAGTTATTTCATTTTTTAATGAGGTTGACATAGTAAAAGAACTATCCTCATAACGCTTGTTTCATTTTTTAATGAGCTTGACACAAGATTGGGCACTATGCTGGTCACTCCTTGTTTCATTTTTTAACAAGGTTGACACAGGAATGAACTATCCTCATCCTTCATTCATTTTTTAATGAGATCGACACAAGATCAAAACTATCCTTGAGACACCCGGTTTCATTTTTTAACGAGGTTGACACAGGAACAAACTATCCTCGGCCTTGATTCATTTTTTAACGAGGTCGACAGAAGATAAAAAATATCCTCGAGACCCTTTGATTCATGGGTCGACAGAAGATCAAAACTATCCCTAAGACCCTTTGATTCATGGGCCATACGAAAACATGACTCCCAAGAGGTCTTCATTAGATGGAAGAACTACACTCTTGGAGTAACACATGTCATTAGACACCAATGATAGATTAGGTTCCAATGCCCCCAGTACATGATGTATGAGACCATCTGCATGATCATTAGCAGAGGTGGAGACGGAACAGGTAGCCGCATAATTGACTTGTGGCAAGGAAGGTACTGCTTGCGAGTAAGAACCGATAGGGGATGACAGTGGTATAGAAAGTACCTAATGACTAAATAATGACAATTTATCAATAGTCACCATTCTTCCATCATGCGGAAAACAAACCACATGGAAAACTGAAGAAACAAGAGCTCCCATGGCATAAATATAATTGCGGCCATGGAGAAGACTGAAATCTAAAGCACCATGGACAACCATCACATCTATATAGATGGTTTTGCCTCCCAAAGTAAGAAGTAACTTTGGAAGGATCCCTAAAGGTTGATTGGTTCCTTCGTCAAATGCCAACAAATTCTGCGTGACTGGCACAAGCTGTGGGAAGCCCAAAGCTTGCCAAGTAGTGAAAGGCATGAGACTAACCAATGCACCCTCATCCAAGACAATGCCAGGTATTGCTTTATCATAAACATGTACCGTAATCTGGAAAGGCATATAGGATGGAAGGTGGAAAGCAGTCAAATGACTCCAGTCAAAGGAAACAACCGAACTACTTGGTGGGGGTGTCATATGATTTCCCCCATGCTCAACAAGAACTGAAGAAGGACCCTCTGAATCAGCTGGGATAGGAGGGTCGTTCTCGGACTCAGGGGAATCTGATGAGACGAGAAGAACACGAGCAGAATGATCATGATGCTCATCAGGAACAGAGTGGAACACTGGTGGTGAATCCAGTTCGACACTCTTTCCGACCAAGGGTTGGTCAAGAATGGGCTAAGCACAACCAGGTTCGAGAAGAGAAGAGTGGATAAGAGAAGAATCTAAGTTAATCTCTTTTTCAACCAGGAGAGGGTCTGAAGGGAGCCTCTAATAACCAACTGGAAGTGGAGGTGAAGAAGTTGTAAGACATTCCAAAACAGCGGAAGCTTTGTCCATGAGTGGAAAAAGGTTAAGAGCATGGTTACCTTCACATAGCCTACAGGGGAATTGAATCTTCCCTTTCTTCCTACCACTACCAATTGAGGATTGATCATCGATATGAGATTTAGAGGACGATGAGGGACGAGCTTGATCATGAGACCATACTTCTAAGATCCTAGGAATGCTAGGACAATCATAAAGAATATGGTCACACTTGCACAATTTACAATGAAACTTAACCTTCCGCAGAGGAGGAGGAGGTGTTCTGACCTGAGATGTACTTGGAGCAATAGTTGCATAGGTGGCCTCACGCTTATCAGACTTCTTCTTCTTCGTCTTCTTCTTCTTCTTCTTATTCTCCTAGTTACTAGGTGTGGAACTTTCACCAAGTGAAGGAGGAGATGAAGGTGAAGAAACAGGGGAAGAAGGTGCAGGATCAACCTTGGAATCAACATGTCGTGATTCAAACGAAGGAGACAACGGAATAGGGGTCATGATGTTCAGGACCACTGAGGTTGAAAACAACCACACACGCAAACTGATGGTTAACCCAAGCAAGGACAATGTTGCCATATACGGAGCACCGACATTTCCAAAAGAAGGAAATGGACAAGGGTTCCCATTTGGGGGAAGACCTTGGCTAGTAGACTCGGGGAATGTTGCCATCGAGAACGAGCCTGAAGAATACTCGTACTATAACCAAGAACTTGAACTGTTACTAGGAATATTTCGTGGGTAGTAAATTTTATGACACAGGAACAAAACTTGACCTTTTCATGTTTCAAGAGTCGAGAAAAGGACGAAACGGTGACTCTATCTCTTTCGAGGTTTAATGATCCTGAAAGGACAAGTGCTCAAATGGAGCTTTTCTTTTAAGGAGTTCGAAAAGGAACAAAAGTGACTACTCTGAAGAACTAGGCAAAAGGTTTACCAAACAACCCATAAAACTGCATATACACCTTGGCGATCATATGAAAACCAAGGACTTTTCGTACGACGGTCAATCTTCCCAAATTTTGTGTTCGGTGCATTACGGTTTGCAAGGCGGTAGACACGACTTCCTAAGGATATAGGATGATAACCTAGTGGGGTCTCCCAACATATACTCGACGGTACTGGGAGTGCAAGTCCGTACTAGCAGCTATTGAGTCATAGAAGGAGGGATTGCGCAACCTTAAGTGAAATAAATTGTGGCTAGCTTTAACGACGCCAGAGTACATCTCTAGCCTAGACCTCTAAATAATGTGCATTAAGTTCCAATGTGTTGTTAAATTCATTCGGTTCATTTTAGAGTTGATCTTGAATTAGGTTTCAATTTCCAGGCCCTACTGTATGTATATCAAAAACCCTAGGATGCAGCTAGAATGAGTAAAGCATCTTTCATTTCGATGAAAACCTACTTAAAGGAGGGTAGAAAGCACATTCCCAAGTAAACACAAAACCAAGACGAGAAAGTGCAAGCGCTAAGAAACACAATGCATCAATACACTAATCTCACGATGCATCAAAACTACTAATGAAAGATTTAGAGTTCGCTTTTCAATTTCTCAAACATGAAAATTTGAAATGCACATATACTTTCACTTTCATATATCAAATGAATGCAATCCATTAATTTTTTTGTTTTGTTTTGAATTTAAAGAGACAAACAAGCAAGTGTGAACTGATCGATCCAAACAATTGTGATCTATGCTTGGTAGAGAAGAAATCGAATCAATATAAAAAATTGGTTCAACAATCAACACTAAAAATCGACCAGCAAAACAAGTGGAAAAAAACTTCAAGAAAATCAATAAGACGGTTGTGGATGAACCTTGGACAGATAAGCAACTCGGCCAGATAATTCAAAAACTTAAAAGAGCTAGGTCACAAGGCCAAAAAACACAAGATTCACTCAATGAAACCCAAGAGACAGTACCTTAACCAAAAGCAATTAAAACAAACTAATGGGCAAGGGAAAGATAGTAGGGGATAAACACGACTGATGGATTCAGGAGGTAGAGTTGAAAAAACAACTCTACAGGAATCGTTGCGGGCGCAAAACTAGCAACTAGTGATGATCAGCCAATAGCTGTAGCAACAAAGCGACGTCATCGCGAGAGTACACGTCTCTTCTGCAACAGGCTTATTTCAGGAATCATCACTGCTGTACGACAGGATTCAGCGATGCACAGGATTATAAAACAGAGACAGGGTGACGTCGACGCGACTGTTAAGCTTTTTCCAACGACGAAATAAAAAACAATAGAAAATGAATAAAAACTCCCAAACAAAGACTAGGCTATTCTTCCAAACAACAAGGGGATTTCCAAAATTGACCCAGGTAACCCAAAAGACTGATGGTTTAACCCCAATCAAGAGACACTAAATCAAAACCAAACAAAAGAAAACAAGAGAAAAAAACATACAAAGGACTCCCCAGTGGAGTCGCCAACTTGTGAAGTAGGAAAGTGTTCCCTCTGCGGACAAAGGCAACCCCTCTAGCCCTAGAGTGGGTCTAGTTATAGCAAATACAAAACAACAATTGATTCCCTTAAATATTCATTGTTGGAGGCCTACCTCAAACCGGTGGTTGATGAAGTTCCATTGCGTTGCTCTAGCTTCCGTTTCTTTCTCCTTAATGAACAATCAACTTGAAACACCACAAGAAAAAAACAAAGCACGTAACTGAGAAAAAATGATATATTTACTCATAAAGTCAAGAAATCATGAGCTATCCAGTAAATTACACACAAGACATAGGAAATCATCATTGATTGTATTAATAATGAATCAAGAGCAAAGCTTACAACCAAGTCTTGATGTCACAAGCCTTCTCGGAGGGTCTAGCCAGTATGTTTATTCATGTATTCACTCTCAAGGATGGGTCTCCCAAATAAGCAATATCTCTCTCTCACTCACAAGCTTTAATACAAATTTAAGGGCACTCCACAACCTCTTACAAACTATTAGCATTCCCACACTTGTCACACTCACACCAAAGCTATCTACCAAACTTAAAAGCACTAGCAACACTGTCCAACCAAAAGAACTAAAAAACTAGTTGATCATAGCAATTATGAGTGCTTTTATAGGAGGAGGAGCCTCCATGAAATGAGGGAGAGGGAGCTTATCCTCAAGGGACATTGCACAAGAGGTGGAACCACCATCCCAAAGGTGAAAAGGCGACCCAAACTGACCCAACATCCAGTTGTAGAAACATCAAGAAGGCCAACTATTTGAACTAATTTTCCAAATCTGGATCGTCATAGGTCATGAACTAGGGACTAGCGATGACGTCGCAACAATATAATGCATGACAAAGAACCATCACACATTTAAGGGTTTAATAGCGACGATGCAGGAACATAGTAAAAAAGGGTCAATATTCAGCATCAAAGAGCATTTGCTTAATCTTCTTACATCAATGGGAAGACATGAATATGTTTATTTGATACATGATAGAGTAGAGGGACTGAGATGAGGACAGTGAAAAATTACTGTGAAACAATCCACTCTTCAAATTACTCACCAAATACTATGAATTCAATTGGAACTATGATTGTCAAAAGGATTTTGAAAGTTTAAAAAAGAAGATCTCTAAAGCACCTATCTACAAAGGACATAATTGGAAATTTCCTTTTTATATATCAACTAATGCTTCTGACACATCTTTAGGAGCTGTGTTAGGACAAAAAGATGTCACTCCTTATGCCATTTATTATACCAGTAAAAATTTAACTCCTGCGGAGCTAAATTATACTGTAACTGTAAAGGAGTTTTTCGTTGTCATTCATGCCATTAATAAATTCAGATATTACATCCCTAACTATGAAACTTTCATTCATACAGACCATTCTACCATTACATATTTAATGAAAAAACCAGTTACTAATGGTAGAGTAACAAGATGCTATTATTGTTACAAGAATCTAATATCACCATTTTGGACCGACCTGGAAAACAAAACACAATTGCTGACTTTTTATCTAGAATTCAAAATGATAACAATGATACACCTGTAGAGGATAAATTTTCTTATGAGTATCTTTTTGCAGTATCTACTAAATCACCTTGGTTTGTAGATATTGTTAATTATTTGGTTATAGGTAATTTACCATCCTATTTGTTTCTTAGCGAAAAGAGAAGAATAATCAAAACAAGCGCATCTTATTCATGGATAAATGAATAATACAAGACATGAACATATATCATCATCCGAAGGTGTGTAAGAGGGATGAAATACATAAGATACTTAAAGCATGTCATGATGAACCATGTGGAGGTCATTTTGCTGACCAAAGAACTGCTTATAAAGTCCTTCTCTTAGGATATTATTGGCCTTCCATTTTTAAGGATGCCAAGGAATATGTTAACATAGTGTGATAGTTGTCAAAGAATGGGGAAACATGTTCCTTCAAATGAAATGCCACTACGACCTCAGGTACTCATTGAACCTTTTGAAAAATGGGCCTTAGATTTTGTTGGACCAATTAATCCATATTCAAAACAAACAAAAAAAATATTCTTGTATGCACTAATTAGTTACTAAATGGGTAGAAGCTAAATCACTTTCTTTTGATACTGAACTTGTTGTAGTTTCATTTCTTTTTGAGGATATTTTTATTTTGGTGTCCCAAGAGAAATTATAACAAATTAAGGAAAGAAAATTACATCCATAGTAGTGCAGAAGATAGTGGAAGAATATAAAATCAAGCATCAGAAATCTACTCCATACCATCCACAAGAAAATGGAAAAGTAGAGTCTACCAAAAAAGTAGTTGAAACAATCCTCACCAAGGCAGTTCACTTGCATAGAAGGGACTGGACAGAAAATCTTCCAAAAGATTTATGGGCCTACCATACCACATGGATAAGAACTACAAGACATACTCCTTGTGAACTTGTTTATGGGAAGCGAGTCCTATTTCCAATTGAGTTCCATATTTAGACCTATAAGAGAATAGTCAAGTTGGGACTTGACTTATCAGAAGCACAAAAGAAAGGACAACTCAACGAGCTTAATGAAATAAGGCAAGATGCTATCCAGAAGACTAGTTTAGTCCAACAACAGAGATCCAAATGGCATGATAAATACATCAAAGAAAGAAAATTTGAGCCAGGAGACTGGGCATTAGTCTTTGATTCAAATTTCAAAAATTTCCAAGAAAAGTTTCAAACTCATTGGCTTGGGCCTTATGAGATTGAAAATGTTTTTGATAATGGAGCAGTTAGAATTAGGACTATTGATGAATAAAAACTTCCTCTCTTAGTGAATGGACATCGACTCAGGATCTATCATAAGCCAATGACAAAGGAGGAATTTGTAAAGATTTTCCAAAACGACTCTGATTTGAAGTTGGTCAAGAAGAATTCTTCTTCTTCTCCGCCTTAAAAACTTTCTTTTTTCATATAATAATAATAATAATAACAATAATAAATAAGTAAATAAATAAATAAAATAAAAATGTATAAACATAAAAACCAACAATTATTGGCATATTTATGTGGAAAATTCAAGGTGAAAACCAAGAATTCTTGGCATCTTAAATTTTCTTTGTATGCCATTTTCTAGAGTTCCATTTTCTTGCATCCCTTTCTTTTAAAAATAAATGGCTACAAAATTTCTGATTTTTTGCAGCCCTGACAAATTTCTGCAGCCAATTTGGCAGAAACTTCTCGTGATATAATGAAGGAATGATTGACTCCCTCCACCACAAAGTACCTGAAGTCAACATAAAAAAAGGGCAACCAAAGGTTAGCAAGCAAACAATTCAAAGGTATGTACTTCTTTAATTTAATAATAGGGATCAAAGCATTACATATATGAGTTATGTAGACATGGTACTACCGATAATCAAAATCATTATTTCCAAGTGTTGATAATGTCATGTCAAATCAAGTATAATCCGCCATTCACTCCCTATCATCATAACTCATATCCTGACTCATGTCCTGATTCATTAATCTGATTGCCCAAATCATAAACATTAATGCTCTTAACAGTTAGATTCAGCCTCACTCTCTTATACCCTTGGCCTTTCCGCTCTAAAAACCCTATTAAGTCATCCTACCCTATCAAAATTTTTTTTCTTTGAAACAAAACTTCTCGGCCATAGGAATGATAGTCATAATAGAGCCAACAAGGAAGAAGTTTTTGGAGGGGTATCCACAGACAAAATAATTGTTGCAAAGGGTGCAACAACTAGAATTTATAGAGAAATTCGATGGCTTCCATAAAGAAGTGACCAAATCCATCGCCAAGGCTTTTGATGGAGTCGAAGTGGAGATAGGAGATATCAAATTCATAGTGACAGAGTCATTTATAGCTGAAGCTACTAGACTGGCGCAAATTGGAGAAAAATGGTTAAAAAATAGAGGTATTGAAGGAGAAGACTGGAAGGTTTTCCTGAAGAAACCAAGCATGAACACCACCATTTTCAAGAAGAGCATCCCAAGCACGACATTAAAAAGTAAGTGGAGGAATTTGCTTCTAATAATCCAAAAATTTGTTACTCGCAAAGGAAGGTTTGGATGTATGTTTTTCTATCATATTCGGCTGCTAATGAATTTTCTTGAAGAAAATGAGATAAATCTTCCATATTTCTATTGAATAGTCTAAGAAAGATGTTAGGGAATGTTCAAAGGAGAATCTAGTTCATAGATAATACAATGTATCACCATGGTCTAGTCAAAATACTTGTTGAATTTCATCTCCAAAACATAGGTGATAATTGGGAATGCTTTTTAGTAAGGAATCACTTTCAGGAAGATACTCATGGACAACCAAGTAGCAGCAAACCTAAGAGGGGAAGGAAAAGAAAAATTGATAGGACACTGGAACAACAACCATAGCAGTCACAGGAACTGTCAAAGGATGACATCCCTCTTGCATAAATGTTAGAGAAAATAAAAAAAAGAGATGTTAGAAGAAAGAAATCCAGTAAAGAGACAGAGATTTCACCTCAAACAAAGAAGCCTAAAATAGAAAGGAAGAAAACTCAAAAGACCCTTGTCACAGGTCTAAGAAGGAGTACCAAACTCAACCTAGAAAAAGAATTACCCTCAAAAAGCAGAGAGCATATCAATGAAGAAATGAAAGAAAACTTAGAGGCAGAAGAAGGTTTAGGAATTTCTCCAAGAACATCTCTAAGAGTTTCATCACCGAGGGTTTCATCACCAACTTTCACCTCACCTCCTCAAATTCCAGGATGAAGAACGCCAAAAATTGATCATTTGTAGCAAGAGATTTATGATTATATTGAATCCTAGGAGAAAAGGGATGCAACAAGAACATAAATTCCCATTCAAGAGGAAAAAGAAGTCCATTTTAATGAACCACAAGAACCTCCAGTAAGTAATGTATTGAAATAGTAAATATTCGAACTAAACACATTAAACATGTACATTAAAAATGAAAATAAAAGCCTTGAAAGCACATAATGAAATCCAAATAGCTAAGAGTGACAACCTCCTTTTACATCTGAGTTTGTGGTTTAAGAAGAACAAGAAACTAAAGAATAAAAATAGGGCTTTACAGAGACAAGTTATAAACTTGAAATACAAGATCCTCATGAGAAAACCAAGGATGGAAATGACTGGTAAGAAAGTGAAAAGGATGAAGTTAGATGTACTCACAAAAGTGTCTAAGAAAATGAAATAGTCCAACAAAGATATCAATTTTTTTGTTTTGTTTGAGGGCATACAAAATCTTCAGTGTGGGGGAATGTAGAGCTCCATAACTTTTTTGTTTTGACACCCTTTTTCCTCTATTTTCCTCCTTTCATCATCACTATCAACTCAATAAAAGCAGTAAAACCAAATATTTTGATAAGGTAAAAACTCTCATATGTTTTATTTTTCATATTTTTTGATGTGCCCTATTATTATGTTAAAAATTGCATTAGCTACAAAATTAACATGATTCTGCAACTATTTTACAAATCTGCAGCTATCTCCATTATGGTGGGGTTTTGGTGCACCAACGAAGAAAAGATGCTCATGGGCGGTTGAGGATCAATCCCCTCATGGATCTCCTCCTATTTGCTTGAACCAATTCACTGAAGGAATCACACAGTGGCGTGGTTAAAGGCACGGGTCAAACACGTAGCAGCAGAAGTCTGAATGCATCAAGTTTCTCCAATTTTCTTTCCAAATAACAAATTGTCAAGATAACAATTTTACTGTTTAAGTTTCAAATTTGAATAAAGTTGATTAAAATACCTGTTGGAATAGAAGTCTCAAACTATTGAGCACACATTTTATATATAAATATGTATGCTCTGTAAAGGATACAAGAAAAGAAGTAATAGTTAATCTCTGAAGAAATTGTGTGAAACAGACCTTTGTTCTCATATTGAATTAAAGTTACCTTTTTGTTATTCAATGTCTATGTGAGTGTGATTTACACCTACTGTATGCGGAGGTCACTTGCAGACAATCAAGGTTTAGTTAATTTCATTTTATTGCTTTCTATTATCGAATTATCATTTCGTTCTAGCTTAGTTTTGTTACTTCACTATTTCATCATTTCGATTACAACTCAGTTAAATCTCGTTATTGCATTTGCACTAGAATTTCTTCACTGTCGTTTAATGGTTTAGTTTCTTCAATGTTTTTCTCTTAATTACAGTCAGTGTTAAAAGATTGTTTTCATGCTTTTAGAATTAGAACTTGTATATACTCTAGTCAGTGTTATAAGATTACCTTCATGCTTTTTAGAATCTTAATTTGTATATACTTTGCATATAGCTTTTAAAGGATTGTTTTCTTGCTCTTAGAATCATTTGAATTTCAATACTTTGTTTTATAGTAGCAAGGTGTTTAAGATAGGTTAATAATTTTAGAATGATTAACATAAGATGTTTTAGAATGATACTCAATATAGATATGACCTGGTAGATTAGTCTAACAATAGTTTAACTTCCACTCATTAATTTGTAGAAATCTAACTCTAATCTAATAGGAACCTAGATAACAACGAAAATCCTCAAAACAAATATAACCATTATCCTACAAACTGAAAGAAAGGACTTCTAGCATATATAGTGCACTTGCCCTTCATAAGTTTACCAACTCCGGTTGATAATTTATGCTTGCAATTTAAGAACATTAAATTGACCAAACAACCTTGTCACCACTCAGAAGACTTTCTTCTAGCAACTTTGTTAAACCTTCATTTAACCCTCGTACTTGACATTCATATTTTCTTCCATATATGATTTTAAACCACCATTTAAAACTCATTTGTCCCTTTTTATACCATCTATATTAACATTCATCATGGCTTCCACTTCATTTTTTGTTACTTTTTGCGAGACCGAAATTTATTGCACTTGGTCTCGTAATTTTGATATATCATGTTGCATTTCTTCCTCTTCTTCATGCGTCATGGAAGAGATTTCTGGTTGCTTAATAGGTGTGTCCTTTTTTTGTTTCGAGGAATTTTGGAATCAAACAATGATATATATGCTTCACTATTCCCTTTGAATCACTTCAATCTAATTTTTCAAACAAAATTTATGCAAAATTTAAAAACATACACACCTTGAGTCTTTCGTTCTAGGAGCTCGATATTGAAATTGTTGTACCTATGTAATTTCGGATCTCCAAGGTCTGAAATTCCATCTTGAGGTAGCACATTGATTCTTCTTTCCAACCCCGTAAGTTAGACTGATATTGGATTCTTCAAGAAAGAGTTATTCACAATATCCCACGATGAACTAATTATAGATTAGTTCAATAGAGCGAAATTGTATGGAGTGCCATGTGTCACGGTTTCGACCACCAACCCTAAAATTGATACAAAAACAATATATTTTGTGTGACTTCATTCAATTTTTATGAAATTTAACTTTGATGCTCGAAGAGAAAGATGATGATTTTCCCTAGGTCACATGTTTGAGATGGAATTCTAGATCCTGCAATAAGCCTAACTTCCTCGAATCATATCTCCGAAAATATAGTGATCCAAGATCTGAAATTTGTACAAAAATGTCACCACTATTTATTCTCCACGTGATTAAAATTTCAGCTCCTAAAGCCTCATATAAAACATTTTACACCAAAAATTCCAAGATGACCTATTTGAAGAAGCAAAACATACCAAATTTTATGCAACAAACTCACAAAATAGAAGAAAAGATAGATCAATGACTTAGAAATTAGCCTCTTCAAGGGGGAAACCTCCTTTACATTAGATAAATAAACAATTCTTGGATGATACAAATGATAAGACCTCCTTGGTATACATAGGAGTCTAAGGGGTCAAAATATAATCAGATCCTACATAACAATAATAATGTAAGGGCACAACAATAACAATATTGGGATTCTATGGGGTACAACAATAACAACATGGGAACAACAACAACAACAGGGGCTACACTAACAATAACAATAATGATAATACAATATTATTATAGGGACCTAACAAACACAGATGCGATATATACCTTTTCTAATGTTGTCAGTTGGTATATATCAAATTTTGCTCCATTTGGAATATCCTTGTTATAGGATCCTTACCATCAAAATTCCTCATATTGATTTTCTAGATGAAGTACTTCCTTGGTGCTAACTTGAAACCTTGATGATTATGGTTGTGTAATGTAATATTCGTGCTCTCCAAACTGTGATAATATACTCCCCATATGTGATTTAGTTTCAACACAATATTTCTCATTATTTTAATGATTTTATTAGATCTCTATATTCATTTTAGGAAGCCTATCCAAAATATTTTCCATAGAATTCATCTTTTCTTTCATCTCTTGTTCCATATATTTTATTTATTTTTCCACTTGTGACAACTCCAACACTACTTTTGACTATACTTGTGCCAACTAACTTTCCAACTTTTATACTCGGTATTGGACATCTTCTATCTCTTCATGAGTCATTGAAGAGATTTTTGGAGGTTTATGTGTTGAAATCAAATTTGAAGAACCTTTAGGACCAATGTGTATAAATAATAATTCTCTTCTTTTCCTCTTTATCACAAATTTTGACTAAAGAAAAATAGATATTTTAATGAAAATTTATGGCAATTGTAAGTTACATGCCTTTCAAAACCCTAATTTGTAGATCATTTGGATGGTTGATATGTTTCATGATATATCTCTAAAGTATGAGCTGTTATGATTCTACAATTTTATCCTATAGTATTATGATATGTCTTCTCTTCAATTCCATGGGTATTACTAAAATTTGATGGGCCAACTTAATGTTTTGGTAACTTTCCTACAAATTGTTGATATTTTACCTCTTACCAAGAGAAAACTTGTATAGTGTGCCACATGTTCAATTCTTCCAATATGATTCAGAAATTTTTATTTGAGATACTTCATTATGTCTCCTCGAATCTATGAAAATTTCATACTCTAAGTGCCCTAGAAAACAAATTATAGTGATAATTCCATGATTACTTGTTTGGATTTGATTTTCATATCATTCACAAACCTTAACTTCCATAGGGTATATATCTTAAAGTACAAAGAATTAGAAACCTTTTACCATACATTCCTTGAGAAGTCTTCTTGATATGCTTAAATCTTCATAGCATGAAATGTCCTAAATAAAATGTTATAGCAAAAATGTTGGGATGGTTCATTTTAAGTATCAAAACCCTAGGATCATAGTTATAATATCAAATGTTATGAACCTTGTTCCTTATAAATGATAAGAAACCAATAATTACAGTCCAATGCAAGTGAGAAACCTCCTTTTACAATGAATGAAATGTATAAGACATTATTTGATGATCCTAAGATTAGGTCTCCTTAGCATATACACATGAGACAAATGGTACAACTATAATGAAATAGTATATGGAAAGGTTATAGCTGACATAACAAAATAACAATAGAAATGCAATAAATAAATATCTAGGGCTTAATAAGTTATTTTAGGGTTAACATGTGGCTTATATAAGGCTTAACACACTTTCTCTTCTTCCTTTTGTCTCTTCCTTTGTCACCCCTTAAGCTCTCTCCCCCTCTCTATCCTTGTTTGTCTCTCCTTCACTCCCTCTCTCTTTCTCTTTATCTCCCCTGCATCAAACGTGCTCTAGTACACACACTCTTCATCTCCCTCGCTCCCTCTTTATATCTATCTATCTCATTTTCTCTCCCTTGTCTCTGTCTCCCCCACCTCTCTCTCTATACCTCACTCCTTGAGTCCCTCCTTCACAAAAACCACCCTCTCTCTCTTTCACCTTTCATTCTCTCCTTCTCTCTCTCTCTATGTCCCATGCTTTCCTCTCTTTCTTTCTCTATCTCCCATGCTCTTTCTCTCTCTCTTTCTACCTCTATCATCTCCCTCCTCTCTCAATCCCCCCTCCCCTCTCTCAATCCCCCCTCTCTCTCCCTCTCACTATCCACCTCACTCTTCCTTTATCTTTCATTAAAGGAATTTTGAGGTCTAAAATGGGTCTCCTAAGGAAATTATAAAACAAGAGTGGAACTAACAAAATAAGATTACATTACATCATCAAATTTTGGAGGGAAAAAAGAAAAAACTAATTTTTCAACTCGTATTTTCAACTTATCTCCATATGGGTTTACTCAAATGTCTAGTGGAAACACTCATTGGATGCAAAATTTGATTCCTCATCCAACGAGTACCCATGCTGCGTACTTTCAATGGACCCCACTACACAAAAAATGACAAATACATGAAAAACATGATTGCAATCACATTTTTTTCATGTATTTCTTATTTTTATTGTAGCAAGGTCCATTGTAAGTATGGAACATGGGTACTCATTGGACGCTGAATTAAATTTTTCATCCAATGAGTACTTCTATTTGAAACTTGAGTAAAACCTTAAGGAGATAAGTTGAAAACATGAGTTGAAAAAGTAGTTTTATTATTTTTACTTTTTTACACCAAACATGGTGAATCATCCCCCATGGTTGACATCATCATCTTGAATCCTATTAGTTCTTATAAAGTTTATTTTGGTTGTACATTTTTCTTAGGAGACCTATTTTAGACCTCAAAATTCCCCTAATGCTCTTCCCCCATCACTCTCTCTCTCCCCCCATCTCTCTCTCTCTCTCTCTCTCCCTCTCTCCCTCTGTCTCTCTCGATCATCCCCTACTCCCTTTCTCTCTTGTTAGGTAAACTTAACTCGATAAAAGAGTAAAGGTTGTTAAATAAACAAGGGTGGTTTTAGGCACTTGGTATTGGTGACCCATGGTATTAAATCCATAATATTACATATAGTTAACTCCTTTAAAAGTCTTAGGGATTTTCCAGTGTAATGTGCTAGAGTTTCGTGGAAAGCTCACTTGGCCGACTTGGTTACATTTAGGTATGTGATAATAGTAGATCTAATGATAGCAAATTGTTCCTTGATTGGTTTATAATTGGTTTATCAAAGTCAAATCAAGGGTTGAAAAGGAGAAGCTACTACTTGGTGAAGAAAAAACTATAGTTTTCGGTCAAACCACAAAGAAATAATTGTAGTATTTGGTCAAGCCGTGAAAGGGCTAAGAGTAGTGCATGGAAAATCTGCTTGGAGACGACATGAGATCATTTGTTCAACAAACATATACAAAGGCAAAGATAAAAGGAAATGTCGATAGAAACTAAATTAGGATGTTAGTATTGATGAAGTGACATGAGGAGAACACCTAGTGTGAGAATGCGTGCGAGAATGAGTGAATGATGGCATAAGTACTAATACAACAATAAAAAAAATTACTTTAGAGATGGAAATTTTTAAATGACATGTAAATGGGCATAATTTTGTGAACATGTGTGTTTTCCAAATTGGATCCAAAAGAAGTTTCCTGATCAAGTTTAAAGGGGGGATTATTAGATAAACTTCACCTCATGAAAGAGTCATTCTTATTAAGTCAACAATGGTGGTTTTAGGAACTTGGTATTGATGGCATGTGGTATTAAGCTTGTAGTATTACACATAATTAAAATATTTTAAAAACTTGGAGATTCTCCACTATGTAATATTCCAAATAATAATTTAACAAGGTTTTCTAGAATACTTCTTCAGATAAACAACTTTACTCAAAAGCATCCATGATTACCAACATTAACTTCTTAATATAATAAATAAAATTACAATGCAAACCCAAAAATTACATAGTGCTACTACTTGGCGATTTAACAAAATTACAACATCACAAGAAATGACCAAAGAATGCTGCAACAAATAAACTCAACTTTATTTATTATAATATGGGAGCAATGTTACATGCCAAAAAAATAGTTGACATAACAACTGAGGTGACCTCCAAATATTCTTCTGCAATATAATCTCCACAATAGTTGTGAACTAGATCTAATCGAACTAAAATTGAAGCTCTGCTTGAAGATATGAATGATCTCCACTCATGAACCACAGATTTGCTCCTGATATGCTGACTGATGATGCTCCATGGAATCCTTGGATGGAATCTCCTCAAGGGTGCTGGATTGACATCCAACACACAATAGAAAAGTTGAGGGTTTTCGTCCTGGGGCTTATAGAAGTTGAGAACTAGGTTCCCCAACCTTCACCAATGAATAAATACACAAATTAAAGATGTCCTGAAATGATCTTTTCATCTTCCTTTTAAAGATTCAATAGATAGATCTCCAAGCTTCTAGAAGTATCTTATTTTGATTATTTAAATATCATTCATGAAACTCCCCTTTGACTCCATCTAAGTGACTTTTAATTTTATTTTATTTCACTTAAGTCACTTTTGGCCATTTTCCTCCAATTAATTATTTTTTCCTCCTTTTATTGAATTAAGTAACTAATTAAAGTTACTTTTAATCTAGGAAAATGTTAAATCACTCACCGCACTTTATATGGCCATTGAAAGTATCTCCTCATTATCCCATCCTATAGATATTCTCGTTTCGGTTCCAACAAGCTATTACATTGGGGTGTTCCATCAAATAATCCACCCAGAATGCCACCTCAAGTATAATAAATCAAGTTAGGCTCAATAATAACCCTGTTTTACAGAAGTTGTCAGATTGCAACAAAATAAAAGGCAAGTTGTGCGGATGATGGAATTTGCTAAGTGAACCCTATCGGATCCCATAAAAATCTCTCAAAATCTCGTTGAGACTCTTGATGATGCAATCCTGCTCCTATGGCCTAGTCATCACATACCCTAGAAACTCATTCTGATTGTACCTATGAGGAAGCTGAAAATGAAAACGAAAATATTACACATTATAATGTACGAAAGTTGATAAAAAGACTCACTTGGCTAAAGCTAGGTGATGATTGTACCTATGAGGAAGCTGAAAATGAAAACGAAAATATTACACATTATAATGCACGAAAGTTGATAAAAAGACTCACTTGGCTAAAGCTAGGTGTTAATTGACTTGGTGAGTTTAAATCTACAATAAAAGAATATATATATTAGTAATGAATTTGAAATTTAAAATATAAAAACAAATATAAACCATTTTAAAAATTAAAATTATATATTATATTATTATTTTTATAAATATATAAATATTTATATACTTTGTATTTAAATATTTATCTAAATTCATATAACTTACATAAAAATTAATACATATTTGTTTCCTATAATATATAAGTCAACCACATATTACCAATTAAAATATAGGTGAAAACACAATTAAACACAATAATTTATTTATGTACAGTGCTTTTACTCAAACCTAATATATCAACACTTTACATCAAACTAAATATGTAGCTTTTTGCCCAGTAGATATACAGATTATTCTCGCCATTTCCAAGTTCACTAGAACTTGTCAATAAAAACTATTTTACTAGTAATTAATTATATATAGAGAGAGATACAGGCACACAATCTTTGTAATGTCTGTTTTTTAGAACACACTATGTAACGAAACTGGGATAAATGTTTTGATTTTTTTTTCTTTAACCCTTATTTTTAGATGCAAGGAAACACTTATTAACCTTGAATGTTTAATTTTTATTTTTTCCAGTTGGTACAATTTAGTATTTTGTGTTTTTGTTTTATTTTTTCTATAGAGATAATGATTCGTTCAAGAGAGATATTAATTAAAGGTTTTTTTTTTAATTCAAAAATACGTTGATTAAACCTTTTAAGAAAATAATTTAATGGTTAAAGATAATAGTGATAAATTAACATGTATTTATAAATGATAGTCAATAATAATAATAATTTTTGTTAATAACTATAAATAAAAAAAAAAAATAGTGAAAATTGCACTAAATTATAAATGAATTTACACTTTAACATATATAAATGCATATATACATAAAGTTGAAATTTACTTGAATGTCTTCTAAAAGTTCTCCAAACTTTTGAGAAATATAACATTCATCTTAACAATCGGGTAGTGTAATTCTTATTACATATCTACACGAAATAAAAATGTCTTATAAAACATCAATTCTCACTTAAGTGAGACTACCGTGCGAGATTAATATTTTTCTAATTTGTTGGAACCTCAACAAAAAATAAATAAATAATCATTGAATAAAAGTTAATGTTTAATTCAAGATTATCATATTTGAACGAAAAAACAGTGTGTATTCTCTTTTTTTATTTTGTGTGACTAAGTTGGCCCTAGATTGGGGCTAGTCCATTAATTGGATGGAAGAAGAATGATAATCCCAAAATGAGATGCTTATCACCAGGATTGTACAAAGCTCGGTCGAGCTTGGACGCCCCTTGGGTAGTTTTAATTCCCCCAAAATGACTTCCACCTCAACCCCTCCCTATGAGGTTTGCACTCGTCACCTGATGGGGAATTAAAAATTATATGTACTTACCTAAAATATAGATTTTGGCATACTACTTTCCACCAACTCCTCTAGATTACGAAAAAGGATGACGCCTCTATTATTCAATGTGTTTCCTGGCAGCAATATTTATTGGCTAAAATTATGGGGCCAGGCCCCCTTTAAGGGTACCCAATTTTATGACTTTTGATGGTTTTAATCGCCCCTGGAGTGATTTGTAACAACAGATTGTTTCGATCAGGCTATATTTCATTAAGGGTTGTTAGAAAAATTTATTTTTGATAGAAATGCATATCAAATAGTGAGGGTCGTACTTGCATATGTGGGGTCGATTCTGATCACTACCATAATAATATTTAGGTGAACATATACACACTCTTGCAAAAATCTAAATTTTGTACCCAAACTTGAAGAAGTGGAGCAATGAAAGAATAATTAGAGAAGAAAAAAAGGAGGAGAAATAGTAAAGGAAAATGGAAATGATGGTTACAGAAAATGAATGATGAAGAGGAGTTGTAGCAACTGTTGCCATCGAAAATGAGGAGAAAGAGCCTAGAGAGAAGGAATTGTAGAGGGGAGAACAACGAAAAGGTAATGAAATGATGCCTTAGATGAAAGAGTGAAGAAAATGGTGAGGAATTATGAAGTGTTGGATTGAATTGCTGAGAGAAGTTTGCAATTTCACAAGATAGTGGAGTAAATAATAAGCCTAATCCTAGAAGGAGTGTCACACGCTGAGAGGGCTAACGATCATATGGTGGATTAAATTCTAGAACTAGAGGCTTTGAATGTCCTAGTTTATTTGTTGTATGTTTTTGGAGTTTTTTAACTTTTTTTTTGGTAGAATTTGCTTGAAATCTGACATGAATTTGTGAAAATCATAAATTTGAGTAGTAAAATATCCAAAAATTGAGTGCCTCATAGTTTTCAAAGGACTTCGAATGTGATACCCCATATGAAAATAGTTTAGTATGGTTTTTTTTTTATGAAAATACAATAATTATACAATTATTAGTTGTTTGAAGAACACATTAATTATGTAAATATTATAATTAAATAATAAATACAAAATAGGTTTGGAAACTTCCTACATAACCATATGTGAAAATGAAAGCACTCTATGTTGTAAAAATTTTAGTGGTGATGGTATTTTGAGGAAGTTATTTCAGGTTAACTTGAAATTTGGGAAAATATTAAAAGCATATTTTCCCAATTATTATGCTTATAATAGCATGGAGAGAGGGGCGGGGGGGGGGGAATTGTTAGTAACAATGAGGTATTCTTGTTACTAAAAGTTGTTGTTGGGAGGAATGTGGAAGCAACAAATTTATAAAACCATATCTTCAGATTAAAAAAAAAAAAATTGCGACTAGGGGAATCAACAACTAGGCTAGTTTCGTACTTGTGTAACATGAGGTTGATTCTAACCGCTACCACTATATCCCCTAAGTTCCTACATAGCCCCCTCTGAAGACACATGTTATTCAAGGGGATTTGAACTCAAATAAATTCAATTTACATGGGCTTGCCAGTCGAGCTGCCCCCCGAGGGCTAGATAAGTTTTATTTTATTTCTCTCAAAAAAAATGTTTTCATCTTCTACAATTTTTTTTCAATAGTTTTATAATAAGAGTGTCTTTTATTAGCATTTGGTTCATGAAATATATGTGGACCTCTTTTGTTTATGATATTATAGCAATATTTAGATAAATATAAGGAAAATTAGGATACTCTTTAGAAAGCAAGTTAGTAATGATATAAAGATAACGAAAAACCATTATAACATAAAAGAAAAAATACTTGTAAGAAGTTGATATATATATATAGATACAATAACAACTATAGAAAATGTATTCATATGGATTAAAGAAAAAAGAAAAAACTTTGATAAAAGAAGATTATGTATATTTTTATATCATGGACAATTGTGCATCAATATGTGCATTCAATATTAATTCATTAACACCGAAAGTTATACAATGTTACAGTGAAAATTTTGGAATCTTTTTTAGATTTTGTACTTAAATGATTTATATCATACAATATTCTGATGTATTTCTTTAACTTGTGTGTGTGTGTGAAAATTTTAAGGATGGAAGTTTATCTTAAAGTTTAGAAACTTTGGTGAATCTTACTAGTCCCTAATATGCAAATTATAAAATGTTTGGCAATATTTTTGTAAAAATATTTATATTTCTAATGATTTTATAATAGTCTATGTAAATTTTTGGCGATTTTTAACGTAAAATAATTTTATACTATAAATATAGGCGAATCATTTTTAGAAAAAAATATAAACCGACGAATTTTTTTTTTTTTTTCTTTTTGGAAAAAGCATGGAAAATTAGCCCACCTACAAATATTAGCCCCTAAAATTTTCCCGTTTGAGTGTGTGTGTTGGAATTATGGCTAATATGTTGTCCTTGATGTCAACCTAGATGTCAACATGTGTTGTCCTTGATGATTACAAAGATTTCTTGAACTATTGCAAGTGATATGAATGTTTGTATAGGTAATGCAGAGGATAAGGAAGAGTATTGGTAGCTTAATCACGAGATGCATGAAAAATAAAGTTAAAAAACTACACATGACTTCTGTGAAGAAAAGTCGCTTACATACATAGTTTTTATGAACAAGACTCACATACATGACCCTACACATGGGAAATAAAAAACCTTGAACATTTCCCATGGTAATCTCCCACAATTTTGTGTTGCAAACATCTATTTTATTTCGTAAACAATTACCAACAACAAACCCAAGGGATTTTCCTGTGGTATTGGCAAGGAAAAAGGCTATAAAAGGAGAAGGAGATTCAAGCAGTTGTGTGTGAATTTGATGGATTATTCATTTGTGATCTGATCTAAAATAGGTGTGTGCCATGATAGAAAGACGAGGTTCAACTTTGAGAAATATGAAGATGTTTTAGAAAGACAATGGATGTGCTTGATTTGTTTATTGCAAATGTATTGGAGAATTAGTCTATTAATGGTTGAAAATTGGTATGATTGTTCTTGATAAGGGTTTATGCAGATGTTAATGAATATGTAGGATTGTAAGCATATAAATTTATGACAATATGTATGCAAAGACTACTTTGACAATGTGTGTATGCAAGGAGGCACAATTGTTTACAGTAATGATTCAATGCATGGAAATTAGATAATCTTCATGATATTTGTACGATAGCCTCCATTTTGTTTTGGTAGTTTTTTCTACAAGAGAACTTAGTGAGCTATGTTTTGGGATCTATACACGGGTTGTATTCCTGAATATCGCACTCATATGTGGATCTTCCCTATAAAGTGTTAATTTATCGTATCTAGGGAAAAATTCCCTAGCCTCACTTGACTTCGAAATAATAGTATTAAAGTGAATTTGAATATAATCTCCAAGAAAACTTAAATCATTTAGAGGGAAAAATGTTGATCAAAATTCAAATTTTAAATCCTAACTCAAGGTTAGATTCAAACTTATGTCAACTCCTTCCAAGGGTTCTAACCCTTATCCCATGGCATCAACTATAAATAATCCATTGGGTTTAATTCAAATGGAAATTTGTGTGGAAAATGATCTAAGAACTTCACATGAAATTTCATAAAAAAATAACTTCACTTAACACTGAGAGTTATTTTCTCATAATATTTGTATCTCTTTCTCACATGGCATTAACAAGGCACAATACAATATCTCTATTCTTCACATGGCTGGGGTATTTCTCTTATGGTTTAGGCTCTCGCTCTTATTAGTGTTAGTATTTGAAGCCTTCCACTAGTGATCAAACATGCTCTCACAAAGTGGTCTTAGGGTGTCAAAGTCAAATTTTGTCATTTCAGTGAGTCTTCAAGTAAAATTTGGTCACTAGGTATTAGGTCTAGGATTTGTTTTCACTCCCAAAATTTTCCAAGTGTTCGTCCATGTCACCATTCGAATGAGTGTACCATCATTAAAAGAGTTGTCATCATTATTTCATGTTCCAATGGGTCATTTTACACCTTGTTTGTGGTTCAGTTGTGCTCAGGTAAGGCTCATTTCCCTCTCCTAGGGTTTTTGTTTCTGAGCAAGGCAAAATGAATTTGGAAAAAGTGAGAGAGGTTTCTGTCCACAATAGGCCAAGGAAGAAAAATATTCTTCAATTTTTACACAAATGTCATTTTTTTAGAGAAATATAAAAAATACAGTTGCCTCAGGAGAGTTGCTGCACCTCTGGAGTGACCTTGGTAAAATCATTTTTTCTCCTAGATGGAATGACCAAATGACTTTCTTGATGATTCAAATGATAAGTAGACATAAAGATATTTCCAATGAGCTATCATGAGCTCAATTAGGAGTTGAGGAAGACCTTTCAAAGTTGACTGCAACAACACTTTGCATTTGGGCAGCCTCATTCTGCACATTTTGACCAGTCTTGGGATATGTGACTTTTGACAGGGAAAATGAACTCCAAATTGAATAATTCAAGATGTTCTAGAAATTAGACTCGACAATATTTCCAACTATATATCACATGCCAAATTTGTACATCCGGAAGGCTGTCAAAAGTGAGTTTGAAGTTGGCGCTACGCACTAGAGGTCAGTGCTACGCTTTTCACTGGGAGATTTTTTGGAGAAATGGTTTGCATATTTGGATTCAAAATGATGAGAGCATAAAACCCAAAAAATCTCAGAAATTTTGGAGCAAAAATTGGTCACCAAAAGGTCAAAAAACCATCAAAAAATGACCTCTTAGCCTCTTTTTGGACACATAGAAGCAACCTTGGGAGATTTCACTTTTGAGGGGGGAAATGACATCCAAATGCAAAAATTCAAGATGTTCCAGAAACTATATAGGAAGACATTTCCAAGGAACTATATTGGGCTCAATTTGGATAAGGGTAAGGCCTCCAAAATCAATTGTGAAGTGGCGCTATGCACCTGGCCAGTGGCGCTATGTATAGAGCCAATTTGCCCAAAAATTCAGTTTTCGCCTAGTTTTTCTACAAGTTGAATTTTTCTCCCATCATGGATGAATTTATGATTTTAAATGATGCTATTATATGTAAATGTAATTTTAAAATGACCTTAGATGGTAGATTCACCATTTTGAGGTGGTTTGGGGGTCAATGAATCAGTTTCCATGCTTATAGAGGGAAGCTATTCCACTGCCTATATTCGTGTTCCTTGTTTGGAAATGGTTGTAATAGTTCCTTATCTATTGGATTCGACCACTGATGGCTAGCATAGGTGGTTTGATGTCTATATTATGTGTTTTCTTGGTCATTTCGCGAGGTTGGACTCTCTTGGATGCTCTGAGATACATTGTACATCTCTACAACAATTTGGCAAGGAAATAAACTAGGATTTGCAGCTATTTTTGTGGGATTCTTGTGGTAATGTGTTTTTTCATAGTTTCCCCTTTTGTCATTAGTTTTTCTCATGTGTTATGTGTGCCAAAATCTAATTCATTCTTCTAAACTAAATGAAACCAACATAGATAGGTAGAATACATCGGTGACAGTGCTCTGCCTTGGGAATACATTTAGTTTTTTATGTTTTCTACAATTTGAAGAGGATACATGATCTCTGCATGCCCTCCTCAGCTCCTTATCAGTCTTATACCTTTCATTTCACTCAATTACAAGTGCTTAAACACCTACCTACCTCACCCCACAGAACACCCTGCATTCCTGACTTGATTTCCCGGACTCAAAGCTGCCTGCTTCATTTGATCTAGCAACAAAACCATCAAAATCAACCAAAAAACCCTAGAGCTACTATACCTAGCCTAAAATCCGTATTTGATTTAATCATCTCAACTGAGATTGACAAGGAGAGAGCCCTCTCCCGACCTGGTAAGGCTAGCTACCATGTTAAGCTTGGTTTGTGGTTATCCTAGGATTACTTTCCTTCAGCCTGAGGTCAATCTAGGCTCTAACATCTCTTATGGATGAGACCTTTCTCTTTTGATTACTGTCTCTCACATATTGTCATGATACAGGACTCTTAACTCAGTACTCGTGTATCATATGACACAGGGTTATGGACTGAGATAAGGTTGAACTTAGCTATAATTCCTTAATGATTAGACTCAACACCTCCATGGTATGATGGTCTCAAAATTATGTTACATGTGGCAATATCATCATTTTGCATCGTTTTTCTCTTTATGGTCTCTCGACACCTCTATATATGGCAATGACATCGTTGTGGCATCATTGTTCTATGTATGGTTTCTTCGCTAAATATGAAACCCCTATATATGGAAATAGAATTGTTATGGCATCACTGTGGCATGAAATCTCTATAATGCCTATAGTCTCTCACAGAATTAGCATAGAATCCATTGACATAGTTATGTTGGCATCACACTCTCTTCACGGTCCTAGTATCACATTCTTTGTACAATCCTACCATCATTGTCTTGACACCGCATTGCAATCTTAGCATCATGCAGTTATATTTATATATGATATGACAGTGGCATCACACTAATTGTTTCATGGTTTGGTACTCTCACAGTATGGGACTCACATCACTTTCATTGTATATCACAATGCAAAGTCTCATATGTTACAGTCTCTCTGTATATGGCATTGCACAGTTTCATATGGTATGGTCTCTCTATATATGGCATCATGGATTCATTCTTCTGCATATATATATATATGTGTGTGTGTGTGTGTGTGTGTATGTATATGTATATGTATTAGTAAATGTATGTATGTATGTATGATATGTATGTATATTATATATATATATATATATTATATATAATTAAATATATATATATGTATATATAATTATATATATGTATGTATATATATAATATATATATGTATGTATATATATATATATGTAAGTATGTTTATATATGTATGTATGTATATAATATGTAAATATGGTATTGTATATATATATATTATGTAGTATATATTATGTATATATGTATATATATATATATATATAATATATATATATATATATAATATATATATAATATATGTATGTATGTATGTATGTATGTATGTATGTATGTATGTATGTATGTATGTATGTATGTATGTATGTATGTAAATGACATCACATCGCCATCACATATATGACATCTTAGTGTTACAGTACGCATAACATCATAGTTACAATGGTTTGGCATTACACATCATTGGTATCACACTTTTATATAGATGATAGTGCTACAGTTCATGGTGAAGTTATAGATGTATTATTGATACAAATTGTTCACAAACGAAGTTGTGAACAAGCCTTATGATATTAATACCTTGTATCTCTCTCTTGAACTTTTGATGACAATCTAATAGAAGAAGAAGAAATTGGATGAGTTTCCTCCTTTATGGCTTTTCCCTAGTATCTGACCAAAATCTTGATGTCCCTTGTGCATGGTTTTATTCATGTGTTCCTTTATTGCGTTGCAATGTTGAATTTATTGTTCTTTTTATATGATTTTTAATAATTTTTAATGTTATGGGGGTGAATTCAATGGTGAATAATGATGCAAATTCAATTATCAAAGAAAAGAACAATGAAGCCCTAAGAAAATTTAACATAACGGCTACATATATATTCTGAACTAATAAGCTTTTAATGTTGTTACTTGATCTGGGTTGTTGGATGGTGTCTTGTTGCTGATTGATGTATATGATGATGATAGATGAAGTTTCGTTTGAACTGACAGAATGGATTGGCTATGCTATTCAGTGATCTAAGATATGTACGTGGGTATTATTCATAAAAGGAGGGTATATATGTAGATATTTTAATTACAATCTAGTATATATTCTGATCTGATCATGGTTTGTAGTGTTGGTTAGTTATGATAGTATATTGATTTTGTATTGTTTGATGTTGATTGTCAAGGATGTCCTAATTAGGATTTGGTATTTGAAACTTTGTGGTATTAATGAGCAAAGAGTTTGACTTGGTTAGTGTTGTTTAGATTTGGCTTGGTATATCAATGATTTGGTTGTAGATGGGTGTTTGATACATTAGTATTTAGTTATCCAATGATTTGGTCATAGTATTCAATATTTGATTTCAAATATTAGTTCTCATTGATTGAACATATTGTTGGGTATGAGTCTAGTTTGAAATTTAATGAAAGGTGGTCTGCATATTTATGCTTTAGGTAGGTGGATCCAGTATGAAAATTTTGAAACATGGTCCACAAAGGTGTTGAGGGTTGTAGCCTTTAGTGAGGGAGTAGGAGTTTCCTTTCGGTAGGAGTTGGTAAAATTTCCAAGGAATAGTAGCTTATTTCCAGTTAGAGCTGGAGAATTTGTAGAGGTTGTCGTATACCTTACATAGGAGCCTATGTAGTAGTAAGAGCATATGTCAGTACAATATGTAATGAATATTTTCTTTATAATAAGAAAGAAGACAAAGATGAAAAAAATAGTGGTTTTCTCGCAAATTGGGTTTCCACCTAAGAATATCGATGTCCCTATATGTTGATGTGTTTAGTATGTGTTGTGGTTTATCTTCTCTTACTACTCATGTTTAACCCATAATGAATGGCTAATGAAATTATGATACAATGGTTAAGTTAATCACTGATGGAAATTGTGAAAAAATAGTAATTTTCACATACACAATTTTCATTCATTAAAAGCACGTATGCATGTGAGTTGTCTAAAGAATAGTAGCACACATTCATTTGAATTCTAAATTGAGGAATAACTAAAATACAATATTGATTCACCTCCCCCCCCCTCTCAGTATTTTTCTAACAATTCATATCTGAGTAGATGTCCTTTAAGAAGTAGCTTGATCACTAGAAGGAGATCCGACAAAAATGAGTAGGTGGGACGAAAACGTTTATGAATTCTTTGAGACAACAAGCGAATCAAATACTAAGAGATATGCTCATGCTATAAAGGGAATCAATTTTCATGAGAGAAATACTCAGCTAAAGAAGGAAGAATCAAGTTATACAAATTCAAGGCAATTAGGAATGGAAAGACTTCCTTTCCATAATAAAAGTCCAAATTATTCAAGAAGAAGCAAGTTGATTCCATTTTATCAACATGAGAAAAAATCAGAGCTTCCCAAAGTTTGGAAAAGAAAGATCACTTCTTCTTCTGAAAAATGTGGTTTGGCCCTACATGTAAGAGATCAAGATAATTTATGGTAAATTGACAATGATTTTCAAAACATACGACATGTGACAAATATAACTTTATTTCTTTTAATGAAATTAAGAAAGAAAATAATGTCTCTTTTGGTAACAATTTGCTTGCTACTATTAAAGGAAAATGATTTATTATATTAAAGGAAAAGATCAAAGTTGAAAATGTATTGTTTGTTGATGGATTAAAACATAATTTGTTGAGTGTTAGTAAAATGTGTGACCAAGGGAATGAAATTGTTTTCAGGTCTAAAAATTGTTAGTCAAAGAATTGGGGACAAGTAAAATCATAGTCAAAGGAACCAAAACTCCAGACAATGTGTACATCTTAGAAGGAGACAATGAACATTTCTTCTTAAGAAAAATTGAAGAAGGTTGTCTATGGCATAAGAGGTTGGGACAAATATTTTTCAATCAACTATATAAACTAAGCAAGAAGAAATTTGTTCGTGACATATCAGACGTCATACCACCATAAAATAACATCTACAAATCTTGTCAATTTGGTAAGAAAACAAGAGTTTGGATTTAAGAGATCTGTGGTTTGTATCTTTCGAATTATTGACTGGAGAATCCACAGTATGAACATTTTTATACCAACGTTTCAAATCCCAAATGGGATCCATCATCAGGGTTAAGAATGATGATAAAAGAAGAGCAATCAAGACATAATAAATACTTATGAGGGAAATTTTTAGGAACACACTGTCGGCTAGAATCTTAAATTAATTTTAATTTTATTTTAATTTTACTTTTTATTTTTATTATTATTTTTATACTTACTTTTATTTTAATTAAAATTTTTGAGGAGATAATATCAATAGATTTAGTTTAAAAGATTGAACTAAATTTTTTTTATTTAATTAATTTAATTTCTATGTAAATTAATTTAATATATTAAATTAATTCATATTAACAATTATAAATATTTATAATTGATTAATATGATAATTAATATATTAATTAATAGTTATATAGAAAATATTATAACATTAAAATGTTAATTAATATGATAAATAGTTAATACTAGAATATAAAGGGATAATTTTTTTTAATTCATATAGAAATACTAGGATAATATATCAATTTCTATATATAAATTAAATTAATATATTTAACCAAATCATATTAACAATTATAAATAGTTAATATTTATAATTAATTAATATGATAATTAATATATTAATTAATGGCTATATAGAAATTGATGTATTAAAGAATTTTAATGATAATAATTTTATGATAAAAAGTTATTGACCACTGATAATAGAATAGGGTAGGGATAACATACCTGCTGAAGGCCTTACCTAGGGATGGGTTGGCACTTTTTGATTTCACTGATCAAGGGAAGCCAGCTCCCGCTAATCTCCATACCATTGTCTCTATTCAGATTATGAGGATGCTTAATAATCTCAAGTGCTTCTTTGATCTTTCACCTCTGATGTTGCTCTTCCCTTGCGATAATAGATGTGTTTTCCAGACAGATGTGGTGCTTAGTCTTCAAGGAGTGTTCTGCCAAGGCTGAGGTACGAGATCTTCCATTCCTAATGTCAGTGCCATGCTCTTTGAGCCTTGTCTGGAGGGAGCGACCTGTTTCACCTATGTAGCTTTTTCCACAGGAACAATCTATCTTGTAGACTCCTTTAAGTTGATGTTTGTCAATATCATCTTTTACAGATTTCAAACCTTGCATGATAGTACCAGGAGCTGAGAAATGTGTGATAATGTTTTTCTCTTTTAGGATTTTAGCGATTTTGTCTGAAACCCCTTGGATATAAGGTAGAAAAACTTTGCCACCTTGAGGTTGGTCTTGATCTTTAGGCTGATGAGATAACAACTTTCTTTCAGCTTTCTCTATGGCTTTCTTAATCTCATGTTCTTTGTAGCCTATATTCTTAAAGGTTAACATTAAATGTTTCTTCTCTTCGTTCAGATGCTCTGAGTCAGAAATTCGAAGGGCTCTAATGGCAAGAGTGTTTAGAACATCAAACTTTTGGGCTGGGTGATGGTGGGAATCCGCATGGAGGTAACTCTCTGTGTGGGTTGACTTCCTGAAACCCTATGGCCCAAAGAGCCATCCTCTTTTCTGATGATTAGAACGTCCAAAAATGGGATGCTCATGTTCTCTTCAAGCTCCATTGTGAATTTTATTTCTGGAGAGATAGTATTTAAGTGAATGAAAAACTTGTCAAGTTCCACTTTACCATGCATCCATTTTATATTGGTATCATCAAGAAAACGCTTCCACCAGGTTGGCTTTAAAGGATATGCTTCCAGGGCCTTCTTTTCAAAGTATTCCATGTATAGGTTTGCCACGATTGGCGAGAGGGGTGATCCCATTGCCACACCAGATGTCTGCTCATAAAATACTCCTTGGAAGGTGAACACAGTTGACCTTAAGCAGACTTCAGCCAGCTTTGCAGTTCCTGGATCAGTAACATCATTTATAACCTGAATAGCTTCATCCAGAGGAATCTTTGTGAATAAGGATACTACGTCAAAGCTTACAAGGATGTCATCACGTTCCATACTTTCATTTTTAATAAGATTCACAAAGTCCTGGGAGTCTTTGATGAAGGAATCAGTATTTCCTACAAGGGGTTTAAGAATTTTAGCAACATATTTAGCAAGCTCATAGGTTGGGGAACCAATAGTATTAACTATCGGTCTAAGGGGGACCCCTTCCTTATGGATCTTGGGTAGTCCATAGATTCTAGGGATGGTTTCACAAGAGGGGATTAATTTCTTTTTTAATTTTTCGTCAAGGTTGGAGTCTGAGATGATCTTTTTTACATCCTTCATGATTTTGGGAATGGGATTATTGCTCAGCTTTTTATAACTGCCACAATTTAGGTGGTCCTTCATTTCCTAACATAGTCTTCCTTATCCAAGATGACTGTTGCTCCTCCTTTATCTGCTTTAAGAACCACCACCTTGTCATTATTCCGCAAGGATTTGAAGGCTTTTTGTTCTTCCTTACTCAAGTTGCTTTTGGGGGTTTTTGCTTTTCTCATAATGAGAAAAAACTCTTGCCTCAATGTTTCTTTTTCTTCTAGAGGGAGGTTACTAATCCCATCTTCTATGCTACATATCATCCTTTCAATGGGAGGGCTTTTAGGAGCCACCGCAAACCCCATACCTTTGCTGAGAACATTAATGGCTTCAGGGTCTAATTCTTGGGAAGACAGGTTGACCACTTTCCTTTTTGATCTTGACTCACAGGTAATTGCTGAAGACCTACTTTTCTCTTCATCTTTTTGAAAACTCATGTCTAAGCCTTGAAATCTGTAAAAGATGATATTGACAAACATCAACTTAAAGGAGTCTGCAAGATAGATTGTTCCTGTGGAAAAAGCTACATAGGTGAAACAGGTCGCTCCCTCCAGACAAGGCTCAAAGAGCATGGTGCTGACATTAGGAATGGAAGATCTCGTACCTCAGCCTTGGCAGAACACTCCTTGAAGACTAAGCACCACATCTGTCTGGAAAACACATCTATTATCGCAAGGGAAGAGAAGCATCAGAGGCGAAAGATCAGAGAAGCACTTGAGATTATTAAGCATCCTCATAATCTGAACAGAGACAATGGTATGGAGATTAGCGGGAGCTGGCTTCCCTTGATCACTGAAATCAAAAAGCGCCAACCCATCCCCAGGTAACGCCTTCAGCAGGTATGTTATCCCTACCCTATTCTATTATCAGTGGCCAATAACTTTTTATCATAGAATTATTATCATTAAAATTCTTTAATATATCAATTTCTATAAGGCCATTAATTAATATATTAATTATCATATTAATTAATTATAAATATTAACTATTTATAATTGTTAATATGATTTGGTTAAATATATTAATTTAACTTATATATAGAAATTGATATATTATCCTAGTATTTGTATATGAATTAAAATTTTTTTATCCCTTTATATTCTAGTATTAACTATTTATCATATTAATTAACATTTTAATGTTATAATATTTTCTATATAACTATTAATTAATATATTAATTATCATATTAATCAATTATAAATATTTATAATTGTTAATATGAATTAATTTAATATATTAAATTAATTTACATAGAAATTAAATTAATTAAATAAAAAAAATTTAGTTCAATCTTTTAAACTAAATCTATTGATATTATCTCCTCAAAAATTTTAATTAAAATAAAAGTAAATATAAAAAATAATAATAAAAATTAAAAGTAAAATTAAAATAAAATTAAAATTAATTTAAGATTCTAGCCGACAGTGTGTTCCTAAAAATTTCCCTCATAAGTATTTATTCTGTCTTGATTGCTCTTCTTTTATCATCATTCTTAACCCTGATGATGGATCCCATTTGGGATTTGAAACGTTGGTATAAAAATGTTCATACTGTGGATTCTCCGGTCAATAATTCGAAAAACAAGAGTTCAATTTAAAGCCAAAGAATTCTATTCAGATAAACCTCTTGAACTAATTCATACAGATTTATGTGGAACAATGTAGAAGAAGTCTCCTTGTGGTGAACAATACTTCATGTTATTAATTGATGACTTTAGTAGAATGTGTTGAGTTAGCTTACTAAAATTTAAAGATGAGGCCTTTGAAAATTTTAAATTTTTTAAGGATATGGCAGAGAATTAATCGGAATTGAAAATAAAATGTCTTAGATCCGATTGAGGAGGGGATTTCATATCAGATGATTTCTTCTATTTTTGTGATCAACACGATACTAAAAGACATTTCTCCATAGCCAAAACTCCACAACAAAATGGAGTTATAGAAAGATTGAAGAAGACAGTTCAATAGATGGCACGTTCTATGCTCAATGGATTTGGAGTGTACCACACCTTTTGTGGAGAATAAATACAAATAACAATTGACCAAGGCCCATGTACGAGTCAACAATGACCAAAAACCACATGAAATCTAATATGGAAAAACCACAACTGTGAAGTATTTTAAAAATTTTCAAAATAAGTGTTTTATCAAAATAAATGATGATAAGATTAGCAAATTTGAACCCAAGGCCAATAACATAATTCTTCTTGGATATTCCTCCAGAATTAAAGGGTGCAAGTGTTATAATATAATGCTTCAAAATATTGTTGAATGTGTAGATGTAGTTTTTGATGAAGGATTTGCATATCCTAAAAAGGAATTACAATTAGATGATGGCAAAATACCCACTAAGATCCAAGAAATTGTAGGTGAAGAAGGAGGAGAAGCATGATAAGAAGAAAATCAAAATGTAAGTATGCCAAAAAAGACCCCATCTAGGTATGTGTAGAAAAATCATCCTGAATCCCAAATTCTAGGTGATAAAGAGGTTGGAATATGAACTAGAAGAACATTTGTTGGATAATCTAGTAACTTAGCTTTATTATCCACTATTGAACCTCAAAATGTGAGTCAAGGAAGCAAATATGAATGTCAAATTAAGGAAATGAATGAAGAACTTAACCAAATAGAAAAGAATCATACATGGGAATTGGTTCCAAGGCCTCAAAATAAAAATGTAATTCGAACAAAATGGATGTTTAAGAACAAACTAAATGAAAATTGAGAAGTAGTTAGAAACAAAGCACGACTCGTTTGCAAATGTTATGCTCAACAAGAAGGAATAAATTTTGAAGAAACATTTGCACCTATAGCTCGACTTGAAGCTATTAGAATGTTCCTTGCATTTGCATGCTTTTCTAATTTTAAAATATATCAGATGGATGTTAAATATTCATTTTTAAATGGGGACTTAGAAGAAGAAGTCAATATTGAACAACCTAAAGTCTTAATACTTGGAAATGGTAAGAATCTTGTTTTCAAACTTAAGAAGGATTTATATGGGTTAAAAAAAGCTTCTTGAGCTTGGTATTATCATTTTGATAGGTATCTTCAACAACAAGGGTTCAAGAAAGGTTCTACATATAATAATATACATATATATATAAAAACAAAGGAAAACCCTTGGTAGTGGTGGTTTATGTTGTTGACACCATATTTGGGAGCAATGTTGATTCAATGAGCCAAGAGTTTTCTTCATCCATGCAACAAGAATTTGAAATGGCTTTACTTGGTGAGCTAACATTCTTTCTTAGTTTACAAGTTCATCAAACTAAGGATGGTATTTTCCTTTCTCAAACTAAATATCTCAAGAGGATCATAAAGAAATATGGATTAGAATATTGTAAACATGTATGCACACCTATGGTAACAAGATGTAGTCTCAACCAATAAGATGACGCCCTAATTATAAACCAATCTGAATATATATCTATGATTGGCAGTCTATTGTATCTTAAAAGTAATATACCATATATTATGCATGCAGTGGGCATAATTGGATGATTCCAAGAATATCCTAAAGAAACTCATCTGAAGGTTCTCAAAAGAATATTTAAGTATTTGCAAGGAACTCAAGATCTTGGACTATGGTATGCCAAGAACACAGGTTTTACACTACAGGTTTATATTGATGCAGATGAGGCTGGTAACATTTATGATCACAAAATCACCGGTGGAGGCCTTCTTCTTGGGACAATGTTTATTCTATTGGTTTAGCAAAAAACAACATTATAGCCTTATCAGTTGTTGAAGTAGAATATGTTGCAACTACCTATTGTTGTACTCAACTACTTTGGATGATTCAAACATTGTAATATAGATAGTTCCATTGTTCACAACATGTTCCTATTCTTTGTAACACCACAAGTGCCATTAGTATTTCAAAAAATCCAATTATGCATTCAAAGACTAGACACATTCCAATAAAGTATCATTTTCTTTGAGAGTAAGTCTTGGACCATAAAATAAGGTTGGAATATGTTCCTTCAAGAGAACAAATTTCATATCTATTCACCAAACCTCTTCCTCATGATTCATTTGAGTATCTTTGACAATGGTTTAGAATGATCTATGCTTCTTCCCTTTGAAACAAGTATGAATTGAGGGGTAGCTATGGCAGAGAAAAAGATATCTTTTTATGTTGTGTACACGTTTCTTATGAAAGATAATTGTGTACGTATGCAGTTCTTAACTTAGATAGTCATGTATGTTTCTTTGTGGTAACAAAGAAGTGGCACATATTTGGGGGGAGCTTCTCATATGTTTTGATCAATTCATTATTGGATTTATAGTTTTCACATTTGTTGATTGTAGTCTATTGATGGTGCCCATATTTTTCTTAGGAATGTATGAAAGAGTGTTGGTTCATGATGAGTTTATGAGTTTTTGCAAAATCTTATTGTTGTTGTTAATTTATTTCTTTGATATATTTCTTGTTAACATCTTCATTAGGGTATTTTTTATGGTGTTGGAAATTCGTCAACCAAGAGGTCTCCCCAATGTGAAGTCCCTATTAGACCTCACACCATTTGGAGTAGGAGCCCAATCTATAATATCATCCCAGTTGCCATATATCTTAAATATATTCCTTAGCTCTAACTATCAGTAAGAGAGAGGAATGCATGGTGCCTTTGAAAAGAAAGGGGGGCATGTATGGTGAGTGTTTGATCATGTGCGTGTCAAATTTATTTCACTATGAAGGGGAGGAAGAGTGAGCCTCTAAGAGAGAGGTAGTAGTACCACCCTAGTCACGACACACATGAACAAGAAAGGTTCATACAACATCAAGCAGAATAGTGCACAGAGATGCGGAAATAATGAAACCAATATAACAAGGAAGTTATGCCTAATATCCAACAAAATAGTCCACGAGGATGCGACAATGATAATAGCAATTACAACACATTCTAACTATGGTAAGTACCAAAATAACTAAAATAGTTCAACTACTTTAGCACAAATGAAAGAAAACATGAATTACAAACATTCACATAATAGTCTTACAAATATCCATAATCCATGCATGAAGAACTTGCTAGCCCATAGGGATTCTATTATTAAGTAAAAGTTCCAAGACACATGTACACAATGAACGTCACTAGCTCCAATAGTGGAGCGTTGGATCCACTCCTTGCTCCTCAAGAGAACTAATTTGTCTCTATAATGCCTTGTGAGAGGAGCCAAGGTGAAAACGTTCTCTGCTCATACAATGTGGGTGTATATATAACCAAGGGGTGATGCTTCACCCTCTTTATGACTCTTTGAATACACTCATGGTTGTTTGACTTCCTATGACCTTTCAACTTCTGTGACTCTTCATATTCCATGTGTGCCCCTTGGACTTCCACTTTACAATACATTTTGAATATAAATGATCCATAATGATTATGTGGCCTATGAAAAGACATGACATGACACTGTTGACATGGACTGCTTGATGATGTGGTAGTTTCACGCCACTACTACTACTATGTCTCTAATATCTGCTTGAGAATGATTTTTGTCTTCCACCTCCTCATGGCTTGGTGATAAGGATTCTTCAATGATCTCAAGTCTTGGGTTTGGTCACAAATTGGTGTCCCTTTTCTTTGCCTCGATTGATAATCTTGCATATCTAGCTACAAATATGTATTTCAACATGCTTCCCTTTTGCATCTCCTTCTTCATCATCCTGTCATGGTGTGAGAGAGTACCTGCATCTGCAATTCACTCATGGCGAGATGACATTAGTGTGAAAAACCCCTAGTCTAAGATAGTGCATTTGGATCCATTAACTGAGTCTGGATCAAGTGACAGGTCAGGAGAGAGGGATTAGTGACTGTGCAATTGCGTAGGTCAAGCAACTAGGGATGAGGTTTTAACACTAATACTATGCAGTGCACAGTTCAAGCTAGACTGAGGGAAAAAATGTGTAGTCTTGGGTGACACTGAGGCAGGTTGAGGAGATGGACACTAAGTAGACATAATACAAGAGGTAAGGGAGACTAATATACTATTAAAATGCACAATTCAGAGGCTCATGGGAAGAGCTTTAGGCTTGTGCTTACGTAGAACAGTTAGGACCAGGCTAGGAGGAGTGATTGTGTAATCCTAGAGGTCAGGTGGAGCCAAGCAGGTCAGGTGGAGCCAAGCAGCTCAGGTGGAGCCAAGTTTCTTGGTCAGGAAGCCTCTTCGAAAATGGTTGAATGTGAGACTGGTGATATTGATGTGTATAGTGATAAGACTTCGATTGTGATATCACACTTAGAATACTTGATAATGCAACAACATAGATCACCCATGACACATGGACAACACATTTCCTTCCGCGTGACCACTTTATGACCAGTTACGATAAGTGTGACACTTAAGATACACTTTGGGACAACCGTGATGACACTTGTGTGATAATGCTCAAAACTTTTTGAATGAGTGTGACCAGTGTTTACATGGTTAGGAAAACTCATATACACAAAGTTAGACCCTTAAAACAATCAAAATAGGCTTTTACATTCTATGCGACAACTAGTATGTGAAAAGATAACACATTTCCTATGTTGAAAAGGGGACCAAAACACTTAAAGAAATACATGAAATGAGTTTGAATGTTTGCAAAAATATATGACATTGAATACATAAATATGTGGCAATGATAAGTTGTCCTTCTTACTTCAACTTCATGAGATATGTGCTTTGTTTTTCATATCTATCCTCCAAAAGTTTGTAAATTAGATGGAGTCTTCATGCGGTCCTGATCATATTCTAATGTTCCTTCATCTTCTTGCCTGATGATCATCCTTTGTCCTCAAATCCTTAGGTGTCATCTAACATGCCTTCCTTCTCCATCTCCTTCTTTATCATCTTTCCACAACATGGTAGAGTTCTTGTCTCTATAGTAAACTCATGAAAAGATGACATCAGTCTGATAAACTCTTATCTAAGATGTTGCATGATGGTCCGCTGACTGAGTTGGAACTAGTGGTGGGCCAAGGGAAATGCCCAATGACTATGCAATTTTACAGATCCGGTAGTTGGGGGTAGAGCTTGGGCTATGAGACTGTACAATGCACAATTAAGGATGGGCTGAGGAAGAATATTATGCAGTTTGAGAGCTCAGTGAGCTAGGCTAAGGGGTTAGGAATTGGTTCAACCAATTGTGCAGTTCTGGAAGATGAAGTGGATTGGGTGATTGCGCAGTTCTAGGAGTCAGGGCTTGAGCTTGAGCACTAAGGTTGTGAATTACATATTTCCAAGACACAAGATTGTTTCTTAAGGGTTGAGACTACGCAATGAACAGTTCAAGAGGGCTAGATGAGGCTAGGTTGCTGGGAACTTTTTGAAATTTGGCTAAGATGGGGATTAGTGAGATCGACATGAATAGTGATATAAATTAACTATGATCACACACTTAGACACTTGGAAACACAATGTAGATCATCCAGAACATATGAACACATACTTCCCTTAGTATGAAAAGCTTTGTGACAACTTACGACAAGTGTGACACTGAAGACGAACTTTACGATGATATTGGTGACACTTGTGCAACAATGCATGAATATTTGGAAATGAGTGTGAAACATGCCTACATGATAATAAAAACTCATTATCACAAATATTTCTCCTTGAAACAAGCCAAAACTCCACTTTGCATGATAAGCAACAATTCCCATGCCAAAACACAACATTTGCTATATGAAGATAAAAATTTGAATGATAATTTTAATACATGAACAACGGTGAAAAAAACACATTGCAAAGAAAAGATAACATGAAAATTACACTAGTTGGAGTGCAAGCAAGTGAAAGTAACACTCACGAAGACAAAGGTGCGCAGGAGAAACAATTTGCAAAAATCACCACAATAGAAGTATAAATGTAGCTATAATGTGAGAAACTATTGTTGTTAGTGTGCACTATCTGTCAACATGGATTGGACATTGTACAAGCACAGTATTGATAGGAGATTAATATGATTTTCCAATCTTGCATAAAATAATGTGCTAATGCACTTGTTACAAACTAAAAATGAGTGAGAAACTAAATTCAACACTTTCAGTCCAAGAAGGGGGCTCAAAATCATCTATTGATCAGGAAGTGACTATGGAACAACTGATCATAAGATCCATGGAAGGATCCAAAATTAGAGTGCATGCACAATTTTGGAGGGTGTTGTAGCAGCTACAACACTTGGCAACACACTGTTTGAATTCTTGCTTCTCTATCTCAGTTAACTTCTTCTATACATGGCCTTGGCTTTTCAGGGAGTATTGATTCAACATGAAAGTTAATTTGGTCCTCCCACTTACCCATGAATAGACATGGGCCCCTAAATTCCTTCTCGGTCGAAAACAACATAAGATTCAACAATAGCACAATGTTTCGAGTTGGGACAGGTAGTATAGCTCACAAGATTAAGATTTTTAGAGTATAATTTTTCATCTCTGGTGTTGCTACCCTGCCATCAATCTTGGACACTACCCTGGCAGAGTCACGCAGGAACACAAAAATTTCTCCATTTCCAACGAGTTTGGACAGTACCCTAGTGGAGTTACTTGCTTTACCTCTCTTCACAGGAAACCTTTCTCTTCTTTCACCTTAATATATTTATTTTAAATAGGACTATGCATCAATACTTATTCATTTTTTTGGGTATAAGAGATTATTCCTTCAGAGAAGCATATATATACCTCTTTATTTAAGTTTGCTCATTTAGATTTTCCCCTTCTCCACTTCTAATAATTTGATAAGCATTAAAACAATGAAACATAAGGACTGAGTGTAGGCATGAGGTTTCTGGAATAGACATGGGTTCATGGTTGGACCAAAAATCTCCTTACAGATGGATCGCATTTTCTATCGGGACTTCATTGGCCAATAGATATAACCAACACAAGGAACATGGAAAAAAGGTTAGGAAAATGTTGAAGTGTCACAAAACTCTTTAGAGTTCGGCCACAAACATATTAAGAAGCCACAACATGTTCACGCACAACACTTATTCACATAATGAAAACAAAAGGATACAAACAACAAGAAAGAAAAAAAAAAATAAACAAAATGAAAGGAAATACAACACACAACAAGCAAACAAAACCAGAAGACAAGAAAAAAAAGCTAAACCAAAGCACAATGCAAGAGAAAAGTAAGAAAATACAAGAGAGACTAAAGAGAAAAAAATGGGATGGATGTAAGAGAAGGAAAAATAAGATGTAGATAATCCTATTCCTAACCTAAAATCTAATAGGTTGGAGTCACATATAATGAAATTTCTAGTGTAGCCACAATAAACCTTCTCAACCTGCAATCACAAAGGTGTTGGCATTATGATATAGATTTGGCAATATGACACAGGTGTTTTCCTTGATGGCAACTCACACAGATGACAGGTCACAGTTCAGGCTCACATAATGAAGAAAGAGAGGTATACACAGGTTCCCCATTGACCAAGCCACATGTACACATGGGTTTGCAAACAAAAAGGATTGTATAGTGTACACACGCACTTTCACGGAAGGAAAGGTGTGTACATGTTGGAAAACTTAGTTTTGGTCCATGGTATTGGTCCAAGGTATCTTGTCCAAAGTGTTGACCCCATGTATTTGGTACAAGGTATTGATTCTAAGTGGTTTTGTACCATGGTATTGAGTAAGGCCTAAGCCTATAAAAGGAGGAGAAGATCATTAGGCAAAGGAACTCAAGCATTGAATATCTAATGAAGGGAAAGATCTAGAATATAGGTCATTTGGTTATGGTGCATAGCTGGATCTGAATCAAGGATGAACTTGAGCGCTTGATGAAGGATAAGTTCTATTAATGGGCCAAGATCTTAATGCTTGAAGTGAAGTATCTTTGTGTGGCTTTGATCTTTTATCTGAATAATTGGCGCATGTAATAATCAGTAAACATGATGATCTAGGTATAACTGGTGTCTGAATAGTTGTAAAGGTTAAATCATCATTTATAGATCTATACACAGGTTCACTATAACAAAGGCATGTATACACATTGTTTCAGAATTTCAAAACAGTGTATACATAGGTTCACCTTGATAAAAGTGTGTATGCACGCAGGTTAGACACATTGAAGTAGCGTATACCTCATAAAATATGCTTTAGCTACTTTTGTTTGTTGTTGCAATTTTCTGGGTTCTGGCTTGGGCTGTGGTTACTGTTACTGTATTCTGGTTACAGTATTCTGAGAAGTGATTGTTTGATTCAGTTTTGGTTGGAGAAAAGGAAATTGGTTGATGCAGATATATTTTATGTTTGATTGATGTTATTGATGGATCTAGTCTGAAAATTTACGAAACATGGTCCCTAGAAGAAAAGAGAAGGTTGTAGCCTTCTGTAGGCCAGCATCTATGTACTAGTAAACACATCAGCTAGTACAAGAGCTAGGGGGTTGTAGCTCCCTTCCAGGAGAAGTTGGAGAACGAGAGAAGGTTGTAGCCTTCTGTAGGTAGAAACCTACGTACTAGTATAAGACTGCACCGGTACAAAATTTGTAAGAAGAAGAAGAAGAATTTCCTTATTAAAAGGAAGATAGAGACGATTGTAGTAGGTGGTTTTCACCCTCATTGGGTTTCCACCTTATATCTTGTGTTCATGTGTGTGATTATCTGTTCTATTTTTACTACTCCTGGTCGTTGTTTATATGGTTCTGATGCATAGATTAAAGATCAACATATGAAGAATTAACTAAATTATAAGTTTACAGGGTATATGCTAGTTTCCTTACATATAGTTGCGTATACACACAAGTTTCTAACTAAAGTAGTGTATATGAATCTGAATATGAAAATGAAATATTATTGACTTGATTATAACTGATTCACCCCCCCCCCCCCCTCAAATATATTTCCAACAATTGTATTAGAGCAGGTCCTTCAGAAGAAGCTTGATCGCTTGAAGGAAGATCTATCATCATGAGTAACTACGAAAGAGAGGGATCCATTAGACCACCAATATTTGATGGGAGCAACTTCGTTTACTGGAAGGTAAGAACCACGACCTATCTTCAATCTCTTGGAAGAGATGTTTGGGAAATCGTGCAAGGAGGATATACATTTCCATCAACAATTCCTACAGATATGGCAGGTAAAAAGCAATATGAAACCAATGCCATGGCTGTCAATACATTATTGGGGAGTCTGTCACAATTAGAATTTATCAAGTTTATGCAGCTCAAAACCGCCAAAGAAACATGGGACAAGATCATTATAAGCTATGAAGGAGACAATCAGGTCAAACGTACAAAACTACAATCTCTCATAATTCAAAATGAAACTCTCAAAATGGACAATGATGAAAGTATAGCTAATTACTTCCTACGTATAGATGAGATTTTTAATTGCATGAAAAACTTGGGTGAAGAGATAAAAGAAGTTACTTTAGTTGAAAAGGTTTTAAGATCCTTGTCTACTAAGTTTGAATCAAAAGTTTCTGCAATAGAAGAAAAGCAGGATCTTTAGAGTATTACTATGACACGGCTAAACGGAATCTTAACTGCTTTCAAAATGAGAAAAGGAGGTCCATCAGATATGACAGAAACCAAATTTAAAGCTTCAGGAAGAGAAGAACTCAATGAATTAGGACATATTTCAGAAGGAGAGGAAGAAGCAAACTTTGTCAAGAACCTTCAACGGGGTACTGGAAGATTCAGAGGTAAACTACCTTTCAAATGTTTTTCTTGTGGAAGAGTTGGTCATTATGCGGCCAAATGTTCTCATAAAGAAAATCTTGATAAATGTAAGGAATCATCAAACTGGAATAGAAAACATAATGTAAGTAAGAAGAGCTACTATACACACGAAGATAGTGATGGTTTATCAAATAGTGATGAACACGAAAATAGTAATGACTATAGACTTCTTATGGATTTTGAAGATGATGATTTCTTAGATGCTTTAGATGAAGATGACCTTTATGAAGAAATCTCTAAACTCAAAATCTATTTAGAAGAAAAGAATATGATTATAGATACTCTGACATTCCAACTTTCTAAAAGAGAAAAACACAATGAAAAACTAAAATGTGAAATTGTGGGTCTAAGAAAAGATATTGAGAAAACAAAAGCTCTCAATCTCAGATTTGCTAAAGGATCAGAAACTTTAGATGAAATTATCAAATTGCAGTGCTCTCCTCTGATAAAAATGGGTCTTGGGTATACTGAAGAAGCATCTCAAGCACAGAAGCTATCAACCTCCACTAAAATCTATCTTGATGCAGCAAAGAGAAGTGAACAGTTTTACAATTGTCAGCAAAGGCATAAAGAAGATCACCAGGTAAATCGGGTTCAATGTACTTCAAGGATGAACAGAAGCTACAACCAACCTCAGGTAAATCATACTCAATCTGTTTCAAGAATGAATCACCGGGTCAATAGATTTGATAATCGCAGGAACTTCTTTAATGGCCAATGTTTTTCATGTCATAAATTTGGACACAAAGCTGCTCAATGTGTTGCTTACAAGACCATAATGACTAGAGAAGCACGAAATCAAAGGAATGCGATTGGAATCATGAAAAGGACCTACAATAACTTTTCTCCTCTTGAAAATGAAATAGAATTCTCTATCTGTAACAACTTCAGTCATGAAGATTCTAAATGCAAGAATGAATTTTGGAAAACATCTCAGAAGGAACAAACTTCATTGGGTCCCAAAACATGGCGAAAGAAAGAACCACAAACAGAAAGATGTGGTATAGCTTTGTATGCAAAAGGACAAGAAAATCAGTGATACATCGACAGTGGATGCTCGAAACACATGACAGGTGATAAAGAAAAACTTCAGTCATATAATGCCTTAGAAAAGGAAAAGAAGGTCTCATTTGGAAATGACACTCTTGCTGTCATAAAGGTAAAGGTTCTTTTCTCTTAAAATAAAAGGCTAAAGCTGGGAATATTATGTACGTTGATGGTCTAAAGCATAACCTATTGAGTGTCAGTCAAATGTGTGATCAAGGAAATGAAGTAGTATTTCGAAGAAATGGATGTGTTGTTTGTGAGCTTGATCAGGAGAAACCGTGATCAAAGGCATAGGAAATCCAAATAATTTATACATACTCAAGGGAGGACAACAACAATGCTATCTAAGAAAAATGATGAACACTGGCTATGGCACAGAAGATTGGAGCATCTGAGCTTCCCTCAAATAAGGAAAGCATGCAAAGTCCAGGCTGTTCATGATCTTCCTAATATCATCATTCTAGAAAATACAATATGCAAATCATGTCAATTTGGTAAAGCAAACCAGAGCACATTTCCCAGAGAAGGAAGGATCAGCTAGTAAGCCTCTTGAGCTTGTTCATACTGATTTATGTGGTCCTTCAAGGAAAAATTCACCTTGTGGAGAAGAATACTCTATATTTTTCATTAACGATTTTTCTAGAATGTGTTGGATAGGACTTCTAAAGCATAAAGATGAAGCATTTGAAAAGGTCAAATCGTTCAAAGCTTTGGTTGAAAATGAATCAGGTTGCAAAATCAAATGCCTTAGATTTGATCGAGGAGGGGAATTTACCTTGGATGAATTCTTCGACTTTTGTGAAGAACATGGAATAAAAAGAGAATTCTCCACCGCAAGGACTCCTTAGCAAAATGGAGTGGTAGAAAGGATGAACAGAACCATTCAACAAATGGGTCATGCCATGCTAGATGAGTCTGGAACTCCTGCAACCTTCTGGGCTGAAGCTACATTTGCTGCTGTCACTATTCTCAACAAAGAAAATGTTTGGGTAAACAACACTCAAACTCCACATGAACTTTGGTATGGTAAGACTCCTTCTGTAAAATACTTCAAAGTTTTTGGAAGCAAATGTTACATCAAAAGGACTGATGAAAAACTTGGCAAGTTTGAACCTAGAGTAGATGAAGGCATTCTCCTTGGTTACTCTTCCCAAAGTAAAGGATATAAGTGTTATAATAAAAGACTTGGGAAAATTATTGAAAGTATTGATGTTGTGGTTGATGAAGTAGGAAGAAATCCAAAGCAGGTACAAACTGAAGATTGTGGAGAAAATAAGGATTATCCTTCCACATCAAATCAGACTAATTTTGAAGAAGAAGAAACCCATGAAGCACTATAAGAACAAATAACGACAGAAGAAAAGACTCCATCTAGGTATGTTCAGAAAAATCATCCAACAAAAAGAGGCAAGTGTGCAGACAAGAAGAACTATTACAGAAGCTTCAAGCTATATAGAATTGCTTTACTCCATTGAACCTCAAAATGTAAATGAAGCATGTAAAGATGAATGTTGGGTCAAGGCCATGAATGAAGAACTTGAGAAAATTGAAAAGAATAATACTTGGGAACTAGTTCCTAGACCTCATGATAAGAATATCATAGGAACCAAATGGATATTCAAAAACAAGCTGAATGAAAATGGTGAAGTTATCAAAAATAAGGCCAGACTTGTTTGTAAAGGATATGCTCAATAAGAAGGTATAGATTTTGAAGAAATTTTTGCACCTGTTTCTAGACTTGAAGCCATAATAATGTTCCTTGCTCTTTCTAGCTTTCACAAATTCAAAGTATACGAAATGGATGTAGAATCTGCCTTTCTTAATGGAGACTTAGAAGAAGAAGTATATATTGAGAAACCAGATAGATTCATCCTTGGAAATGATCCAAAACTTGTATGTCGAATTAGAAAGGCTCTCTATGGTCTAAAACAAGCTCCAAGGGTTTGGTATTACCGTCTTGACAAATACCTCCATCAACAAGGTTTTTCAAAAGGATCAGCTGATAGCAATCTATATACACAGATTGATAATGATAAATTGCTAATACTTGTTGTGTATGTTGATGATATCATTTTTGGTAGCAATGAAGAAGCCATGAGTCAAAAATTTTCTTTGGTAATACAGCAAGAATTTGAAATGTCCTTGCTTGGTGAGATCACATATTTCCTCGGCCTACAGGTTCAATAAAATAAAGATGGTATTTTTCTATCACAAACCAAGTATCTCAAGCAGATCTTGAAAAAATATTGCATGGAAGATTCTAAACCAGTATGTACCCCCATGGTAACAGGATGCAATCTCAGCTCAAATGATGAATCAGTAGCAGTACATCAACCAACCTACAAATCCATGATTCACAGTTTGCTTTATCTAACAAGTACCTGACCAAACATCATGCATGCAGTAGGAATAGTTGGAAGATTCCAAGCAAATCCAAAGGAATCACACCTTTAGGCAGTCAAAAGGATCTTCAAATATCTTCAAGGAACTCAGAATTTTGGTTTATGGTATCCAAGGGATACAGATCTTACACTTCATGCATATACAAATGCAGATTGGGTAGGAAACGTGGATGACAGAAATAGAACTTGTGGTGGTGCATTCTATATGGGTTCCAGATTAGTGTCTTGGTTCAACAAGAAACAAAGTTCAATTGCATTATCTATAGCTGAAGCAGAATATGTGGCTGCTGCATCATGCTGCACACAACTCCTTTGGGTGATGAAAACATTGCAAGGCATTCAGATCACATGTACTCCACCCATCTCCATTCTATGTGATAATACAAGTGCAATCAGTATTTCAAAGAATCGAGTCATGCATTCCAAGACCAAGCACATACCCATCAAATATCACTTTCTATGTGAACAAGTGCTTGAACAAAAGGTCAAATTGGAGTATGTTCCCTCCAAAGAATAGGTTGTTGATATATTCACCAAACCACTGCCCAGAGAGACATTTGAATATCTCAGACAAAAGCTGGGAGTAGTTGATGCATCATCTTGTTGTTAAAACTTATCTATTTCAAAGAAAAATGGTTATACACAAGTTTCATGAAGCGTATCCACATACATACACCGGTTGTTGTGGATACAGTTGCGTATGTGTTGGTTTGAAGAAAAATAGTGAATGAAAGGGGTCTGATATGGGCCTGACAGTGATCATCTAGCACAGATTCAGGGGGAGCATATATTTATAGTAATGCATTGTTGGCATTATCTTAGAAGGTCTTGGTACAAATTCACAGTTGTTTTTTATTCAGGTGGAATAGGTTTAGGGGGAGATCATGGTTGCTGGTCTGGATGGTGATTGACAGATGCTGTTGATGATAGTTGCTGATAACTATCATAGTCTTGTTTTAGATATTTGGTCTCTATGTCATGTATATCTTTTATTGACAAGGTCATGAAATGACCTATTTTGTTTCCCCACTATGCTTGGGATGGATGATGTAATGTTCTTGTTCTCACATGTATAATCATTTGGTATATACCCACTTGTTTGGGTGGATAAGTCAAACTTGGTATATCCCCACTTGGTTGGGAGATGGATGTATGTATGAGTCATTAGTGATAGGAAGGTCATTTATGATGTATGTATAGAGTCATCTTTTTGCAGACCTTGATTATATTCAAGGGGAGCATGGAAAGCACACTTCAACATATCAAAGAATTTAGAATGTACTCATGGGGAGCATAACCCTTTGCCTTGATGACAAAGGGGGAGAGTGACTTGGGGTTGCCATCAAGTCCAAAGGGGGAGATTGTTGGCATTATGATACAGATTTGGCACTATGATGCAGGTGTTGTCCTTGATGGCAACTCACACATATGACATATCACAATTTAGGCTCACATAATGAAGAAAGAGAGGTATACGTAGGTTCCCCATCGACCAAGCCATGTGTACACGTGGGTTTGCAGACAAAAAGGTACGTATAGCATACACACACACTTTCATGGAAGGAAAGGTGCGTACATGTTGGAAAACTTAGTTTTGGTCCATGGTATTTGGTCCATGGTATTTTGATCCATGGTATTGGTCCGAGGTATCTTTTCCAAAGTGTTGACCCCAGGTATTTGGTCCAAGGTATTGATTCTAAGTGGTTTTGGACCATGGTATTGAGTAAGGCCTAAGACCATAAAAGGAGGGGAAGATCATTAGGCAAAGGCACTCAAGCATTGAATATCTAATGAAGATCAAGATATAGAATACAAGTCATTCGTTTATGGTGCACAGATGGATCTGAACCAAGGATGAACCTGAGCGCTTGATGAAGGATAAGGTCTATTAATGGGTCAAGATATTAAGGCTTGAAGTGAAGTATCTTTGTGTGGATTTGATCTTTTATTTGAATAATTGGCACATGCTGTAATATGTAAACATGATGATCTGGGTATAATTGATGTCTGAATAGTTGTAAAGGTTAAATAATCATTTACAGATCTGTACGCAGGTTCACTATAGCAAAGGTGCATATACACGCTGGTTCAACATTTCAAAATAGTGTATACGCAGGTTTTCCTTGATAAAAGTGCATATGCAGGTAGGTTAGACACATTGAAGTAGCATATACCTCATAAAATATGCTTTAGCTACTTCTGTTTGTTGTTATAGTGTTATGGGTTCTGGCTTGGGCTCTAGTTACTGTTACTATATTCTGGTTATAGTATTTTGAGAAGTGATTGTTTGATTTAGTTTTGGTTGGAGCAAAGGAAATTAGTTGATGCAGATATATTTGATGTTTGATTGATGTTATTGATGGATCCAGTCTGAAAATTTATGAAACGTGGTCCCTGGAAGAAAAGAGAAGGTTGTAGCCTTCTATAGGCAGCCACCTACATACTAGTAAACACATCAGCTAGTACAAGAGCTAGGGGGTTGTAGCTCCCTTCTAGGAGAACCTGGAGAATAAGAGAATTTTGTAGCCTTCTGCAAGTAAGATAGAGATGATTACAGTAGGTGGTTTTCACCCACATTGGGTTTCCACCTTATATCTTGTGTTCATGTGTGTGATTACCTGATCTATTTTCACTGCTCCTGATTGTTGTTTATATGGTTTTGATGCACATATTAAAGATCAACATATGAATAATTCACTAAATTATAAGTTTATAGGGTATACGCTAGTTGCCTTACATACAGTTGCGTATACATGCAAGTTTCATTAAATGAAGTAGCGTATATGAATCTGAATATGAAAATGAAATATTATTGACTTGATAATACTGAAGTGTACATACAGTTGCGTACACACAAGTTTCACGAAGTGTATCCACGTACATACGCTGGTTGTTATGGATACAGTCGCGTATGTGTTGGTTTGAAGAAAAACAATGAATGAAAGGGGTTTGATATGGGTCTGACAGTGATCATCTGGCACAGATTCAGGGGGAGCATATATTTATAGTAATGCATTATTGGCATTATCTTAGAAGGTCTTGGCACAAATTCACAGTTGTTTTTTATTTTGGTGGAATAGGTTTAGGGGGAGATCATGGTTGCTGGTCTGGATGGTGATTGACAGATGTTGTTGATGATAGTTGTTGATAACTATCATAGTCCTATTTTAGATATTTGGTCTCTATGTCATGTACATCTTTTATTGACAAGGTCATGAATGACCTATTTTGTTTCCCCACTATGCATGAGATGGATGATGTAATGTTCTTGTTCTGACATGTATAATCATTTGGTATATACCCACTTGTTGGGTGGATAAGTCAAACTTGGTATATTCCCACTTGGTTGGGAGATGGATGTATGTATGATTCATTAGTGATAGGAAGGTCATTTATGATATATGTATAGAGTTATATTTTTGCAGACCTTGCTTATATTCAAGGGGAGCATGGAAAGCACACTTTAGCATATCAAAGAATTCAGCATGTACTCAGGGGGAGCATAACCCTTTGCCCTTGATGATAAAGGGGGAGAGTGACTTGGGGTTGCCATCAAGTCCAAAGGGGGAGATTGTTGGCATTATGATACAGATTTGGCACTATGATGCAGGTGTTGTCCTTGATGGCAACTCACACAAATGACATATCACAATTTAGGCTCACAAAAAGAAGAAAGAGAGGTATACGTAGGTTCCCCATTGACCAAGCCATGTGTACATGTGGGTTTGTAGGCAAAAAGGTGTGTATAGCATACACACACACTTTCATGGAAGGAAAGGTGCATACATGTTGGAAAACTTAGTTTTGGTCCATGGTATTGGTCCAAGGTATCTTTTCCAAAGTGTTGAACCTAGATATTTGGTCCAAGGTATTGATTCTAAGTGGTTTTGGACCATGGTATTGAGTAAGGCCTAAGACTATAAAAGGAGGAGAAGATCATTAGACAAAGGCACTCAGGCATTGAATATTTAATGAAGAGCAAGATCTAGAATACAAGTCATTGGGTTATGGTGTACAGTTTGATCTGAACCAAGGATGAACCTGAGCGCTTGATGAAGGATAAGGTATATTAATGGGTCAAGATATTAAGGCTTGAAGTGAAGTATCTTTGTGTGGCTTTGATCTTTTATCTGAATAATCGGCACATGTCATAACCTGTAAACATGATGATCTGGGTATAATTGATGTCTTAATAGTTGTAAAGGTTAAATCATCATTTACAGATATGTACGCAGGTTCACTATAGAAAAAGTGCATATACATGCTGGTTCGACATTTCAAAATAACGTATACGCAGGTTTTCCTTGATAAAAGTGTGTATGCACGTAGGTTAGAAACATTGAAGTAGTGTATACCTCATAAAATATGCTTCAGCTACTTCTGGTTGCTATTATAGTGTTATGGGTTCTCGCTTGGGCTCTGGTTATTGTTACTGTATTCTGGTTACAGTATTCTGAGAAGTGATTGTTTGATTTAGTTTTGGTTGTAGCAAAGGAAATTGGTTGATGCAGATATATTTGATGTTTGATTGATTTTATTGATGGATCTAGTCTAAAAATTTATGAAACGTGGTCCCTGGAAGAAAAGAGAAGGTTGTAGCCTTCTGTAGGCCAGCACCTACGTACTAGTAAACACATCAGCTAGTACAAGAGCTAGAGGGTTGTAGCTCCCTTCTAGGAGAAACTGGAGAATGAGAGAAGTTTGTAGCCTTCTGCAGGTAGAAGCCTACGTATTGGTATAAGACTACACCAGTACAAAATTTGTAAAAAGAAGTTCCTTATTAAAAGGAAGATAGAGACGATTGCAGCAGGTGGTTTTCACCCACATTGGGTTTCCACCTTATATCTTGTGTTCATGTGTGTGATTATCTGATTTGTTTTTACTGCTCCTTGTTTTTGTTTATATGGTTTTGATGGACAGATTAAATATCAACATATGAATAATTAACTAAATTATAAGTTTATAGGGTATACGCTAGTTGCCTTATATACAGTTGTGTATACACGCAAGTTTCATTAACTGAAGTAGCGTATATGAATCTGAATATGAAAATGAAATATTATTGGCTTGATAATACTGATTCACCACCACCCCCCCCCCCCCCCCTCTCAGTATTATTTCCAACAAAAGGTATGATCGATTAAAACATATATAAATTAGTGTGCAAGAGAAAAGATGAGAGCTTGAATAAATTTCACAACAAAAGGAAGGTCTTTCCTGTGGGCAGAAAGATGTGTCACAAATGCTACTTTCATCCAATTCACATTCTTACCTTTTTTACAGAAACCATAATAAAGAAAACCTCAAAGACTTCTTGTGAATGCATCTTGTTTTGTGTCATCATACTTAGAAAGCATGAGAAAAGGCTAAAACTTGTTTATTGCAATGGATCTTGCCAAGTAATATTTCTCCAACCATTCAGTGGTTGGATCATAAAATTCATGATGATCCTCTTGAAAACCCCGAAAATTTTGAAAATATGGATTTTCAATTAGAGGCATGGGATTATAATGAGAATATTTTGGAGGAAAATAGATTTTATCATATTCAACAGTCATGTCGAGAGAGTGAGGACCTGGCATAAGCATCAGCTAAGGCTAATGTGCCTCAACCACTCAGAAAAAACACGAATAATAAGATGTCGAATGATGAATATTGAAGGATGTAAAACAACTATCATTGGATGTACTGGTGAGAAAATGATAAAATTAATGACAAACATCAAAGGAAAAATAATGATCAGATGAGCTTATTAAATCATTAGATCCCCAACTTGTAATTAACAAAAGTAAATCAACTAGAACAGTTTCAGAAATGCTCTACATAGTAGAATTCTCTTCCTCACGTGACGAGTGTAACAAACCATTTTCTTGTGACTTGTTGCACATTGTACAAGCATCGTAATCACTAAGAGAAGTGAACATGAATGCTAGTATAAAAAACACATGAAACTAGTCAGGGTAAAACAAGTGAAGAAGAATTTGATTCATCAAATAATCCATGCATCCACTGATGCTCAAGAGGATTTCAGGTGTAACAAAGAAAATGATTAGGATTAGAATATTTGGAAGAAGGATGAGGAGTTAATTGTTTTCAAAAGAGTGTGACAGGTATGACTCCTTTGGCCAAAGATAATATTAGGATAATAAACTTCACAATTCAATGATTATATGAGAGATACACATTCCAAACTTGAGTTTGATACAAGAAACTTGCATGAAGATAAAATATCTTGAATCCAATTTCAAATTGAATCATGAAAATTTGAGAGATCATATCTACAATGCCAAATATATTTCAAGAAAGAAATTACATCGAGTGAAACCGTGCAGAAAGAAGAATTTTGCGAAAGAAGAATTTTGCGAAAGAAGAATTTTGCGAAGAAAACCAGATCTGACTTAAATCGAGGGTCTTACTTGAGCTATGAGATCCTAACATAACCATCAACAAAAGTTGAAGTTCCCTGACTCCCTGGGAAGTCCAAAAACTTTGCAAAATTGTAAAATCACATCCTGAAGATTGAACCAGATCACGCACGGTGTGAGGATAATTTCTTTGACTAATCTTGATGAGATCACTATTAACTAGGTGGAAACCATCTTTGGCACTGACTTGATCAGATATTTCAACTTCAACAACCAAAATACTTGAGTTAAGAGATTCATATGATCAAAAATATGAAGATATATGAAACGGGAAAATTTCATGAGCAATCTAGTTTGGAGAGTTGTCCACATGCAAGAGAAACGATGATGAGGGATGGATAGAGTACTTAATGATTTGTTTGTGTTCGTTTTCATCATGGATAATATCACCATCTTGTGTTGATTGAGAAGTTAACTCATCGGACAAAGAATTTGAAGAGCGTGGAGTACCTTTGTCGCATGTAGATGCATCACAAACGATAGAGCATAATGGATTGTGAGATGAAGAGGAAGTTTCAAAATAGACATTTTCTTTAGTTGAATCAGATTCTAGATCTAATTTGGTTAGATCAACTTGTTTTGGAGGATCCAAAAAATAAGATGGTGTACTTGGGCATCCATGATTGCATAAGTGAATAGAGTCACCATCATGAGAATGATTGTTGCCCAAGGCTACAGATTGATTGGTAGAGTTGATTTCATTTGATTCACTACCGAGATTAGCATATTGACAAACATCCAAGAATGGAAGCGCATCATCTTGACATAAAGGATCTTGAAAAAAATAAGAGAGATTGAGAACATCTTCACCTTCTTGCTCCTTTGCCCATGTAAAGTGACTACCTTGTACCTAATCACAGTTTGAACCAACATTGCGAAAATCAAGAGAGTGTGAGAAAATAGTTGGTGGAGTAGATTGATTGGGTGGATAACAATACAAAGAGTCATGGCATGTAGATGATAGAGGATCACAAAAATATAGATTGCAATGGAGGATAGATTTGTGAATGATAACATCACGTTGTAGAATGGGGAAGTTAGACTTCCCCGTGGATCTCATGAGCCTTTCTGGAATTTCCTCCATTGAATATGAGTCATGACAAATGGAAGAATAATGAGAAGATGGATTAGGAATTTGATTTGCAGATTTTCCAACTTTATTACCATCATAGAGAGGCACCCCCATCGGAACTAGAAAATGAGGAGACAAAAGGAGCAAATAATTCCTCCTCTAAAATTAGAGGTGTCTCATGATTCACAAGAGTTGGGGATGTAGGAAAATCAAGGGTTTTAGTTCATCGTGTAAAGAGATAAGAAACAAGTTCTCAAACTCTTGTTTCAAGAAATCCTGATTCATGTCATCTTCATAAATTTCACAACAAAGGTGAAGGAATCGATCAGAAAAATCCTCAACTAATTCATTAGGCTTCATTATTAAGAGATTGATTCTATTACAAACATCTCAGTAATTATACCTGTTAAAGGCTTGATGAATCTCCCTGAAGAAATGATGAAGGGAATGAATGGAAGCATGTGGCAAGGTATGGAACCATCGATTAGCACGACCTTCAAGGGTGAGGAAGAAAAGCACACAAGAAAACTCTTCATCATTGATTTTGTAAGATTCGCAAAATTTAAGAAAAACAAAAATATGCTCGGTTATGGATGTTCCATCCTCACCATAAAACTCTAACTAGGACAAGTGATAGAGAGGCTCATCGAGGATTGAAAATTGATAAAGGGAAAAATTAGAAAAAAACCCTTGGAGTAATATTTGTGTATGATCCATTTTAGATAAGATGCTAAAAGTAGATTTAATGGGCTTAACTTGTCATCTGTGTTGGGTGTGTGTTATATTATTTCCAACACTAGCACCATGTGTGAAGTGGGGGGTTGGAGGGGGGGCGTAGCCCCACCTTCATTGTGTCAGGCATAGTGGGGGGGTCATAGGGGGGTGGGCATCCACCCTTATTGGGGGTTTTGCATCGGGGTGGTAGCCCCCTTGCATGGGATCTAGGGAAATGCCTCGGGAATTTTTTTTGGACCCTATATTAGGTGAGTGAAGCTACCTATGATTTTGTGCATGGTTTTCACACATGGTTTTAGGCATGATGGTTTTTTTCCCATGGTATTTTGTAGATCTTGTCAAGGGAACTACAGTTTTGTTCTAATCCAGGGTTAATGGATTGGGTTTTATGAATTTTTCA
>APFE030612169.1:23570-84424 GCA_000404065.3 Pinus taeda | reverse complement strand
CCCCCCCCCCCCCTCTCAGTATTATTTTCAACAAGAGGTTATTCTTTCCCTCATTGATCAATAACATCCCTGTGGAGCCATTTGTTATCCCAATAAACTTTCCGCATTTTTAAATATTTTTTAGAAAATGCTGACAATTGTAGTGCCAGTGTTTAAATTTGTAATAAATAGGGAAAATTCATGATAGCAGGGTTGTCAACATTTTGTAGAAATCTGAGTAAATAAATAGATAAGTTTGAAGTCATTTTTAAAGCATCATAAGGACCCAAAGCCTACATTGGACGTTCTCCATTGGGAAGTTCTCAGAATTAGCTTTCCAATGGTATATGGAACTCCCCAAATGGACCCCATAATTAAAAGTTATCGCAGATCGAATTTGCCCTTTGAAAACCAGAAAATAAAGGGAAAATGCCTAAGTAGGAAAATTCCAGATCCTGCATATCAGATTTTTTAAAGTAGCGGCAGTGGAGGTCGGAGCACATCAGTGATCAAGGATCACCGATATCGGAAATCGATGATCGGAGGTCCTACAAAATCGACAATCGAAGGTCAGAGGCACATCACATATCGCATATTGGAGCATAAAGCAATATCGACAATCAAAGATTGGATGTTCATGACACATAGAGCATATTAGCATTTAGTGATTTGCAAATGAGGCATAGTGAACACATTTTAAAATTTACAATATGTGAAGTTGCGATATGAAAAAGGGTCGATAGTGTTAAAACCTCCAGGAAACACCAAAAGGAATTTACAAGGGATTTTCATCACAAAACAGAGCATGGACATGCCTTTTATCTCTCGTCCAACTAGACGTGTGGCGTAATATGATTGGATCTGATAAGTACACATGATAGTGAGTGATTGGTTATAATAAGGACCACATGGCAGCTGGCGTCATCATGACATGGCAGTACGGTGGACACTTGGAAATAAGTTTCGACATTTTCAGGGATCATAAGTGGCCAAAAAAGGGTGACATGTGTCACCACTCACGAGGTGACACATGGCAGTGAAGATGTCACATATCAGAGATTGGAAATCACAGGGTGAGGCATATTACACATCAAATTTAAATCGTTGATAGAAAACCTCTGGTTCGGGGTCTAGCGTATGGTCACGACAGGCACCAAAGGACCAAGGGTTAACTACAAAAAGTGATCAGCGATTGACAATCAGCAAAGTTGAAGTGTTGTGCACCAAATGTACATCCCCAATTGGAAATATCCAATTGAGGGGCTCCGATATGGGGGCTAACTCATGATCACAAAGAAACAAAGGTCGGAGAAGATAACCAAGGGCTATCACATATCGGAGATCACAAGTCATGACAATTTCTACATTATGAAATTGTTGATTAGAAAATCTCTAATATTAGAAAAGGCCCGGGCGCATATGCTATGGACCCATGTGGGGATTGTTTGTAACACAATATTCCAAAGAATCGGCTCCCGTCCCAGCCATTCACACCCCGCATAGTATAGAGTGACATACATTAAAAAGTTTCAATAGAGAGAGCTCTGATATCATAATTAGCATGCGGTCTTTAGAGTTTAAAGAAACTTGGGCCTAAGTCTTTTAACAAAGGAAATAGCCCTCGACAATGAACAAAAATCTTTAAGCACTTCATGATTAAACCGAAGGTCACAACCCTTGGTCATAGGGAAAAGAAATGCAGGAAGGGGCTAAAAGCATAAAGGATAGACGAATATTAGCAAAACAATAAAGTGGAGATTTCTCTGATAGGAATATACATAAGGTTGAAGATAGATGAGTCAGCTGCTATTAAAATGCAACAAAGGAGGGGTCATAGTTTGGAATGAACAGTAATAACTTCTTGTGAAAACAATTACATCCACTCTAATTTTCAAGCAAGAATATCAGTATTATAAAACTGATTTCCAGTTTTGAATGCCAGATATTTTCTAACATAATTGAAGAAGAACAAAGGAGCAGTTGCAAAGGGACCTGTTCTAATACTAGAAATGCTAAGACTACAATTGGGGACCTGTTCTACTTTCAAGGGAAGCAGTTGATCAGATATTTATTTTGCATGAATTCAAGCATGTTTTCTTGCAGTTATTCTAGGACATTCAAAATATTTTTAAGTGAGGACTATTAATTTGTAAAACTTTTATATAGAGCACTATATAAACAGTTTACGATTATGTAAATAGAGGTTGGGAATTATTGGAAAAACACTTGTAATCCAGATATATTTGAGCAATCTTGAATGTATTCATAGTGTTTTATGAGAAGTTAGTAGGAAATTCATGTGTTGCTTCTCCTTGTCATTCTTTTCTTTGTTATATAATTGCTTTCTTCCATGTTTGATAATATTAGTTTATGAGATTGGATTTCATTGATGCTTGTTTCTTAAATTATCGGTCATTAATATTTGTTTCTCCAACCATCTATAAACTATGTTTTCTTCAGTGACTCTTTCTTCTAATCTCCCATATAGTCAAAGTACTTTTTACTTTTCTTGCTTTGTATAACCTACTCATTGGAGTTGTGATCTCAATTGTTTAATAGCTAGACTACATGCCCAATGGTTTTGAATATCACCCAACCAATTCATCCATAGACCTAAATCTAGCCACCTGAACTCAATTGCAGAAAACCTTCTACTACAATGACCATAGGGTAGTTGATTTTTGCGGAGAGAGCCTTTTTTGGTTGAAGGTCCAGCTTCAACCTACAATATTGGTTTGAGGTTACCTTAGTTATTTCCTGCTACAACCAGGGAAATTTTTGAGTGATAATAGCATATATACCAGATTTTCATCCCAGGAATTCAAATGCTTCTAGATGTATCCCCTTAGAAGTTGAACCAAATTCCTGTTGACTACTTTTGTATGCCCAACTTTCTCTAGATGGAATGGTGTAGAATTATTCAACCTGTCCATCTTCTACCACATTGTTGTCCAGAATGCACTAAGAAATCTTGTATCCATGTCTAAAATTATGCTCCTTGGTATCGCAAAGTGCACCCAAACCTGTTCAAAGAATATATTTGTTGCTTCTTTCCCATTCATGGTATTTTTATAGGGCATAAAAACACACATCTTGCTAAACCTATCAACTACCATGAATAGGTAGTCATGTCCCTACCTGATTGTCGGTAAACCTCCCACAAAGTCCATGGAAATTCTTTCATAAGGACGAGTAAGTATAGGTAAGGGATGATATAGAACCTATTTCCTATTGTTAGGCTTAATGGTACAACAAAGCATGCATTCTCTTATGAACCTAGATACCTTCTCTTGCATCTTGGGCAATACGCATACCTCTGCAAGTTAGCCACAGTCTTCCCTACACCAAAGTTCCCTACAACCTTGGAGGTGTGAGTCTCTCTAATCAACTGCAATCACTCACCTTTAGGAACATATAACTTGTCCAACTTGTAGAGTAACCCATCCTAGAGATGGTAGTCAATGGTGTTGTCACCATTTTTCACATGAATCCAACTCTGCAACTGTTGATACACCTCCTTGAAGTCCTCATCCTCTGAATATGCCTCTCTGTATGCATCATGGGTGAATGGCTCCATGTGCATAAGAGTCAAAAAAGTTGTAATATTTGATGTGGGTGTCCTTGATATCATGTTGACTAACTTGTTTGTGTTTCCCTTCTTATAATTGATCACCAAATGAAACTGCTGTAAAAACTCCATCCACTTGTAATTCCTGATCTTATGTAGCTTACTCTGGTCCTGCAAGTACTGTAACAACTGGTGATTTGTGTGGATTACTGTCTCCTTTCCCATAAGGTATTGCTTCCACTTCTTCATAGCTTGCACCATGGCATAGAGCTCCTTATCTTAGGTAGGATAGTTAAGAACTTCCCCATGAAAAATTTCAGAATGGTAACATACAGGCCTTCCTCCCTGCATTAAGACAACTCCCATAACATACCCACTCGCATATGTATCCACTTCGAAAGGCTGCTACAAGTTTGTTAATGCCAGAACTGGTGCTTGATTGATATCCTTATTTAAATCCTGAAAATCACTCTATTGAACTTTTCCCCACTTGAAACTCTTGCCACTTGTTGTTATGGCATGGAGTGGTGCTGCTACCGCTAAAAATGAGGATGTGAATTTCCTCAGGTATTGTGTTTCCCCAACAAAATTATTGACCTCAAAAACATTAGAAGGCACCAACCATTTCATGATTGCCTCCATCTTGGAAGGATCTATCATAAATTATCCTCCACTGATCACATACCCCAAATACACCAAGGGTTGTTTTGCAAACACACACTTCTTGAGATTTGCTAGCAGTTGGTGCTTATTTAATGTTTCCAGCACCTGTGTCAAATGTGAAATATGCTCCTCCCAGGTATCACTATATACTAGTATATCATCCAAATATAAAATAACAAATGAATCTATAAAAGGGTGCATTACATAGGCCAAATGGCATGAATTTTGAAGGTGGTCTTCCATGTATCTTCTTCTTTGACTTGAACCTAGTTATATCCATACTTTAAGTCCAACTTGGTGAATTACTTTGCTTGCTACAACTGATCTAGAAAATCATATTTCATGGGAAGGGGGTATATGTTCTTGAGTGTGATTTTTTTCAACCCACTATAGTCTATGCACATCTGCCAAGTCCCATCCTTATTCGACACAATGATGATGCCTGACCCACATGATGATGTACTCAGTCAAATGACACCATGTTCCAGCAACTGTTGCAACTGTTTCTTCACCTCACTTGCATGTATTACAGATTGTCTGTACAACCCAATATTTGGCAATGAGGATTCTAGAAATAGTTGGATCTCATGCTCCGCTTATCTCTTAGGTTCTAACCCTTTAGGCTCTCGGAACACATCCTTGTATGCCTATAACAACTCTTCCAATTGTTGTTTCTTCTTCTTAGTACACCCCTCCATGGATGCCTTGCCTCTTATTGACTCCTCTTTAGACTGACTTTCTCTTAAAAATAATAAAACATGCCTCTTAATAGAACTTATCAATTTTTTCACTTGATTGGCACTTACTATTGAAATTTTAGACTTTCCTTTGTGCACGTTGATGATGAATGATTTTCCATCCTTGATGAGTCGGTACTAATTGACTCTCCTCATGAACATTGCATCTCACATGTACATGTATGGACTCCTGAACACGAATCCACACACATCAAGGGGAACCCCATCTAGATCCACTTCATCAATAAAATCAACATTATTAGCAAATATAATTTTACATTGCTTTGTTACCTTAAGATATGCATCATTATTTACCCATCCCAATGGATATGGGTTTGGGTGATCACGAACTTCTAGCCCCAACTTCTTGACCAACTTTGTTGTAATGAGATTCGCCTACGATCTTGAGTCAAATAGAGCATAAATCTTCATCTTCTTGACTTGTATCTTTATATGGAATAGTTTGGTCATTTCTTTCTCTTCCTGTTGCTGAAGGATACTTAGATTCACCTCCTTTTGCATTGACATACAAACAATCTTATCATCCACGTCTGAGATACTTTCAACTAGATTTCTCGAATATGTGACCATGAGATTCTTCTTCTTGTTATCTTTCTTCATGTTCTTCATGTTTATCTCTAGATGCAACTTCCAATACTTCTCCTCTATATGGCCATCATTTTTGTAGCAGTTGCAGTGGTTGTCAGGATCTTTGCACTGGTGTGTTGTGGTTTTTGTCTTTTTATCTTTTATCCATTTTTCCTTCTTCCTCCCCTCCTTATAAGAATCTTATTTCTCCTTCTGCTTCGATCCACTTGATTGCACTCTCATCAGGCCTATTTTCTCTAATATTGCGCCTGTACACAAGCCTCATTCATCAATTTTGGCTTGAAAAACATCACTTGCTCATGCAGATGGCAGTGTAGACCCCCAAAATACTTGAGGAGTACATCTGGGTTCTTTGGAGGGATACCCAACATTATAGCCATCTTCTTGAATTCTGTGGTGTACTCCTACATGCTTTGGCCTGACTTTTTCCTTAAGTAATGCCACCGGATCCTTTGGTCCTCCACATACCCGATGGGATAAAGTTGTGACTTAATGAGAGTTTTTAAATCCTCCCACTTAGTCATTGGAGGTTCTCCCTACAACCTCAGTGTTTCCATGCAGCTCTCCCAAAAAGTCAGTGCATGGCCCTCCAATTTCAACCACGTGAATGAGATCTTTTTCCCTTCCTCGATTTGATGGACGTTGAAATAAACTTCTAGTTGCTACAACTAGTGGTTCAACTTTGGAGTGTCAGTATCATCATGGTATCTATTGATATCGAATTTTGATTCCATTTTAAATAGGGGTTGATTCACGCCACTCGAACTAGGTTGATCATTTTTGGTTTCTTTCTTCAGCTAGTTCTCTATGTCTTCTTGATCTCTCGATCCCCCTTATGATTTATCCTTTGTATTCGAACCCCCATCTTCTCCAAATGTCCTAGCTTATTTCTTAGGGCTGCTATGAGGAGGTTTACAATGCACATTATATATGCAACTTGTTGTTAAATCTGTAAAAACCTCACCTCTACAGGATCATGAGGTTTGTTTACAAATTCGTCAGCCATGATTAAGGTTTTACAAATTCTTTCCCCGCTGATTTAGATCCCTTCAATCTCTACAAAAATACCCAAAGAGACTTTCTCTGATACCAAATGATCCATAAAATTCCATGGGTATTCCACTAGATAGTTTGTCACAACATATCTAATAATATTATATTTAAAATATGAGATTCTACACTATTACAGTTTTGTTTAATTTCTGGATATGTAGATTTTACTGTAATTAGTGCATGCATGCAAATGGAAATTATCCAGAAAAGTAGATAATGAAAAAATAATCTCACACACACATAAGACACAAGATATTCTCCCTGGGAAACACTTTCGGGAGAACACCCAGCTGGAAGATGAGATTCCTTCGCTCTCTTTCTTTGTCTGGAAATATGGCTGCAAGTACAAAGAAGTAATCCCTGTGGGTTGTGGGCTGCTATAGTGCACAAATCCTCTTTGTGTTCTCTACCTCCTATCTCTCCTAAGTATATTTTCTCAACTACGGAGCAAAACGCGCTCGAAAGAATGGATTGCCTCTTCCTCCTGGTGACTCAATTATAATGCAATCCCATAGCCTACTAGTGGTTAAGTTTGACTATATCAATTCTTAACTATAGTTACAATATAGACTCTTCTAGATTATTTTACATCATCATCATGTGGCTAGCCCATTTTCCATGAATAATGCGGGTTGACGCATCATCTTCCCTAACTATAGGTTTCAAAAACAAGAAGGTCAACTTCTGAGTGGCATGCCTTTTGCATACGGACTCTGATTGATGTTCTTCTTGCGTTGTTGGAAAAATATATGTGTGTGTAATAGCATGAAAAGGTGCTATGCAAAATAGGTAAATTTTTACTCCCAAAAAACGTCATTTGGTGCCTTAAAATGCTCCCAGAAGGTTTCAAACCTCGTTTTGCTAAACTAGCCCCCAACGATAAAAATGATCCATGAGCTAATTCCTTCACTTTTTCCACTCCAAATGCATTGAGAAGGATGAAAAAAATATAATTATCCAATTCGAATAAAATATAATAATATTTTTCTATGTGAAAATTTGATTTTTTATCAAGTAGAAGAGTGGTCTCCTTAAGGGTTGTTGGGCTTCTCCATTGGGGAAATTACTGCCTCAGCTACCAATTTTCAATACTCCCTATCAGCTAGGGAGGAATTTCTTTCTACATCATAAGTCTCACCGTGGATGTACATGTGTCATCATTGTTTCATCATATCTCATCTTGTATCTACTCATCTTAGCTGAACAATGATGTTGTGATATAGAGAAGAAGAATCATCATAGGGTAGATTAGTTTACCACCAGGGTACATCCTCAAAACCCTATATTAATGAAAATAGGGGTGATCGATTTACCACTCCTTGGTATATATCCTCCAAAAACTATGTCCACCAGCTAATCCCCATCAACCAATAGTGATCTAAAATTAGATCCTAAAAAACAAAAACGTAGACCTTCAAACAAGTTGAAAAGATAAAAATGCAGAGAAAAAAATTAAAGACAAAATTAAATAAATTGTTGAATAGGGGAAGAATGCATAGAGATTTGTAGAGAATATATGTTTTTACTTGTCCCTTTTATTAAAAATATCATCGCATTTTATATCCATAGTGGTATACAATTATTGTTATTTCTAAAACTAGTACATTCTCAAAAGCATAGAAAATCAAATGTATTTTAGCAATTGAATTCAGATTTCCAATGATATTGTATGCCAAAGTTGGAGTTTCCTTTTTCCCTCTCTTTTCCCTCTTTAAAATTTTCTTTCCCACCTCAATTGTTGGATGTTGCCTCTGCCTTCTTCAATGCTTTCCTCTTCCTTGTCTCCCAGATTCAGGAAATTGTTGCCTAATGCCTCCCTGTTTAAATATGGAAGCATCCCTGCTTCCATTAGCAAATGGGGAAATTCTTCTTCAATATACATATAAATATCCATTTATCCTAAGATGGAGTGTGTCCCTTTCGACCTACAAGGTATGAGATGGACTACTTCTTGTGAGTGGTCCTTGTCTGATAGTCAAGAATGGAGTCCTTGAGTAGAGGAGGTTGAAAGTCTGGTATATTGTCCACCAGATGTTGCAGTATGATCTCTTCTTCAAGCAGAGGAGGTTCAAAACGTTTTACATTGTTAAAATTCATAACAACATGGATGCCTAGTTGGGGAGGCAAATACAATTGATATGTGTTTTCTCAAATGCATTCGAGAACTATATATGAACCATATCTAAGAGGATGAAGTTTATGGTGTTGTCCTTTGAAACGTTGCTTGTCCAACAACATCCATACACAGTCTCCTGGTTGAAAGAATAATGGTTTCCTATGCCTATCATGCCTTTGTTTGGCATATTCTTGGGTAGCTTGTAATGTAGCAATTATTTGTTGATGTCACTGAGAGAGAGACTAGATAAATTACTAAACTAATTGTTTTTCATGTTGTTGATGTGCAGATTCTAAGAGCATAATAGTAAGTGGCGTATCATAGGGCGATCTTGGTTGAAACCCAAATAAAACTTTGAATGGTAAAAATCTAGTGGAATAATGTGTAGCTTTGTTGTAACTATGTTGGATGATATGAAAATATGAATCCCGTTGTTTATTCTTAGAAAAATAGGTGCGCAGGGAGTGCACCAATGTATGATTAATAAATTTCATTTGGCCATTCGTCCAGGGGTGGAAGTCCATAGAGAATTGAAGCTAGAAACCCAATAGGGACCATAGAGTATGCCAAAATGTGCTCATAAAATGAGTATCTCAATCAGAAATAATGCTTTTTGGCAAGTCGAAGTGTGTCTAAACATTTTAGAAAAATAGTTTGTTGTTTAAGAAGTAGAAGTAGTTTTATGGTTAGGAATAAATATATCCATTTTAGAGAAGCAGAAACCACTTACCCATATAGCATTATATTTTCATAATGTAGTAGGAAGACCACTCAAAACATCCATTGAAATAGATTCCCAAAGTTGGAGTGGCATATGTAGTGGCTGGTATAGACCGTGTATATGATTTCAAGGCTTGCTTTGTCAACAAAGTGCACATGCTCTTATAAAATTTTCCACTTGCTTGTGCAAGATAGGCCAATAGAAGTGGCGTTTTAGATTTAGAATGGTCTTTGAAGTGCAAAAGTTCCCTCCACACGAAGAGGAATGTGCTTCTTGGATCAGCAAGAGATGATCATCACATTGTGGGATGCAAAGTTGATTGAGTTTGTATAACCATCCATCTCTAATGGTATAATCAATAAATGGTGTTTGATTAATAATAGTAGGTTGTTGCAAAGCTTCCAATATATATCCAAATGTAGGATCTTTAGAATACATTTCTTTCCAATTATCATACGTTACACACCTCACCTCTAGCATGTGAAACACTTGAGTAGGGGGTATTCTTAACAAATAAACAATTTTGTTGATTTGACCCTTCTTATGTTTAATCACCAAATGAAATTGCTGACTGTAAGCTGCTCCCACTTCAAATGGTGTTGTTCTTGAATCTTGCTATGTGAATTGATAAAGATGAGAGGGTCATGCTCTGTATGAAGAATTCTCTCTTTGTCTAAAATATAATGACGCCATTGCTTCAATGCTTGGACAAGGTTGTACAATACTTTGTCATAAGTGTTATACATAAGTTTAGACTCTGCAAGTGTTTCAGAATGATGAGCCATAGGGTGACCTCCTTGTTTAAGAACAACTCCAATATAAAACTAAGATGCATAACTTTTGATCTTAAAAGGTTGACTCAAATATGGTAATCGTAGAATGGGCACCAAACATAAAGCATGTTTGAGTTTATAAAAATGGCACTCAACTTCATTATCCCAAAAAAATTGTCGTTGGTTGAAGAGTTGATGTAATGGATGGGCCAGCCGAGAAGAATTAGCTACAAATTTTCAATAAAAATTAGTACCTCCCATGAATCCTTTTAGATCATGAGCATTGGAAGCCGTAGGCCAATGTGCTAAAACTTGCACATTGGATGGATCCAGGCGAACACTTGTTGAATCAATGATGAACCCCAAATATTACACAAATGTCTATCCAAAGGATGATTTATTTTCCTTGACTTGAAGTTGATGTGCTTGGAGGAGCTTCAGATTTCTATGAATGTGTTGCATGTTTTCGGCCCAAGATTTACTGAAAATCAAAATGTCATATGTAACACCTCACCCCACATTTACCCACTTTTATAAGCTCACCGGGTAAACATGAGACATGGGTTACTATGTATGACCCAACATCCAAGTTCCAGTTACATAAGTGGGGTCTACCATCCTCAGATTTACTACAACCTCTGAGGGACACTTGATCACCCATATGTTAGACAACGTCCACTGATGATATTTCCTGAGCTAGAACTATCTTTTTCCAAGATTTATAGCCCAACCATATGCATGTAGTCTAGTCCATGTGGGCATAGGGCTCCATCTGCATGCATAAGCCGTCCTTCATGTGGCTACAGCCAAAATGCCTCAGTTTTGTGCCCGCAACCACGAATTCAGTGCTTGAATTTCAAGGCTAGCCGATAGGCCATTGCCCAAAACTTCCCAAAACTTTCTAGAATCAAGTCTAAGATAATCACAAGTCTACACAATCTACACTTAGGCTCAAATCTAGCTTAAACATGCCAAACATATGATAAACATTTAGACAAACATATGGTAAACATGGTAGTTATAGGTCATGAATGCATATTTGTTCATTGTCTCGTTAATTTCATCATAGAATCATCAAGAAGGCTAACTACCCTCTCAAGATAGTTGAAACAACACTTGTTATCTCATACATTCATATAACCATTCAATAACTTATTTAATCATGAATAATATCCATAACAAGAGAACATCATTTAACCATGCCTACAACCAACATTTAACAAGAATGAAGCCATGAAAAACCAGTCATAAAATCAACACAATAACCAATACATATGCTCGGTGATATCAATAAGTAATCATGCATGATAACATATGCATAAATCCAACCAAGTCAAGGGCTTCCATGTACCACCTGACCATAGATTGGGTTGAACCAAATCTCTCTTTAAACCAATCACCCATGTGCCATATTCCAAGCATGAATTTGGGATCACATGGGATAAACCAAAATAGAACCAATAAGGAATTTTAGAGGCTAAACCACCTCAAACCTCAACCAGAGTAATTTCACCTAAATTGGTCCAGAAATAACCAAAACCAAACAAGTTTGGATACCCCATATTTTCTTCACCATACCCAAAGGAATTTCCCCGTCTCCACCCATCTATCAAGAGTTCCAGGAGAAAACCATATCCACCATCAAACCTTGGGAATTTTCCTGAGACCACCTCAACCAGGATACTAAATCTACTAGCAATCCAAAACTTAACCAAAACATGGAACCCACTACATCATGGCTATCCAAGAAATAGTAAGGAAATTTTGTACACCATTGTCAATCTAGGTGAATCCCATGTGAATAAAAACAAACATAAACAATAAACCATTGAGTAGAACATGCATCAAATCCAAACCCATTAAATCACACATGCATACTGTTACCTGCAAATCCATAGTTATTTTCTACCCTTGCCTGTTGTTGCTCAAACTTCTCTTGCACTCCATTGCTTATTCCTTGCTTGCTAGCTTGAGTCATGCTTATGTCAAAGTGCTTGTTCTCTCTCTCTTGTTCTTGTCTTCTCTATGTGAATGCTAGAATGTCTAAGAGTGTTTGTGAATGTTCTCTTTTCCTTCATTTTTCTTTGCATGCATATTCATGTCCCTTCATCTTCCTTTTATCCTATTTTCCTTTGTTTATTGTAATAAAGTTCCATTTATTTCCCTTTTCCTTTTCTAATGCCAATTCCAATTTCCATAGCCAATAATAAACCATAAGTGATTCCCAATGTAGTATTTTCCCCACCATTTAGCTTGGAATACGAATCTCGTGACCTTGGTTTTAATTTTATTTACATGGAAACTTAACTCGGGGTTGTTATATCATCAAGATAAATAACCACAAACTTACCCAATTATGGCCTGAAGATATCATTGATTAGTCTCATAAAAGTTGTCAGGGCATTAGTGAAACCAAAATACATGATCATCCACTCGAACATACCAAACTTTGTCTTGAAGGTGGTCTTCCATGTGTCAAATACATGCATGCGCACTTGATAGTATCTGACTGTAAAATCCATCTTGGTAAAGAAGAAAGCTCCTTTCAAATGGTTAGTAAATCCTTAATCTGGGGTAGAGGGCATTGGTTTTTAACACTGGGCTTATTAAGAGCCAGGTAATCATTCACTATATGTCATTCGAAAGCTTCTCTTTTTTTTTACTAATAAAGGAGGGGGAAGCACATGGTGATGAAGAAGGTTGAATATGTCCTAAATTCATCAATTGCTTAATTTGGCATTCAATTTCTACTACCTCATGAGGATCTAAGTGATATGAGGGAGCATTCGACAAAGGGGAATGAGGAATAAGATCGATCTTATTTTCAATAGAATGTGATGGGGGAAACCCTATAGGTGGAGAGAAAACATTTGAAAATTTCTAGATCAATGTAAGCATATCTTGTGGAATGGGATTGGTTAGATTGTATAGTTGGATGGGGTGAACCAGACACAATGAAACACATTAGTTACAGTTGATTTTTGTAACTGGAGGCATAGTGAGAAGGGAGGGGGTTGATTTCAATTTAATAAAAGAGGATATGGGGGAATGAGTATGGACCTCAAGCTGTAAATGGATTTTTTTGTTTTTAGCATGGTATATTGCATTGTGGGCCTACTAGTAAGGAATTCCTAGTAAAAAATTAGCACAACCAAGAGGAGAAACACCACATATTATTGTGTCACAAAAAGGCCCAATAGCAAATGTGACTACACAATAGTGTGAAACTGTAAGACGAGGATTGTCCTTTTGTACCCAACCGAATTGATATGGAGTCAGAGGATGAGTTATAGGGATTTTAAGGTGGTCAACTAAATCTTAAGCCACAAGGCTCTTTTGACTCCCATTGTCAAGTATCAATGAAGCCAACACATTTTTATTTGAAAATTATGTGTAAATACATGAGCATTAGAGGTGTCAGAATGATTAGCTAACAAGAGTTTAATAGAGGGGTATGCTTCCATAGGATTATAGAGAGCAACTACTATCAAAGGAGTGGTGGATTTTATCTACTCAATATCGAAAGAAGTGTCTTGTTGCTATGACGATTTTTAAGTACTCGGTAATTGAAAATGGCTTCTGAATAAGTTTTATAATAGGTACACTAGGTGGGATTGCGAGAGGTGGAGGAGGAAGAAGAGAAAGGGAAGGTAGATGAAGGAACCACACTGGAAGGGGAAAAATGAGATCGAGGAGATCAAATTCAAGGAACCACTTTACGTTCTATGGCTAATGCTTGCAAAAAGAAATTATCCAAGGAGTGTTTTTCAAACAATTCCACTTCTCTACAAAAACTCCACAATAAACCATAATTGAATTTGATAATGAGCACCTCCTCAGGGTCTAAAATATTTAGTTGGATACATAGCTTGTAGAAGACATTGATGTAGGATTGCACTGATTGGTTCTAAAGTTTTCATAGATGTAGCCACTTTTCCAAAAGATTATGAATATAAATTAGAAGATAGAAACGTTCCCTCAAATCCTAGACAAATGTTTACTAAGAAGAGATGCATGTGGGAGTAGAGCTTGGTTCTATGGTATCCCTGAGCCCATTGACCAAATCAGAATGTTCGAGCTAAGTATCCCAACAAGTTTTCACAATGCCCTCCAACTGTAGGTTGGTATTTGAAGCACCATGTCCTCTTCCAGGTTAGGAATTGTTTTAAAATAGGTGTAGAGGCTATGCAGCCAAGAAAAAATAGGCACACCATTCATTTGTCCTAAGAATTTTGGTAATTGAATCCAAGTATCGAGTTGCATATGTCTTAGAGGGCGCCTTTGCTTTTGTAGAGTTATAAGCTCATAGAGAGCCATTGCTAAATCGTGAATGGGTGATTCTTCATTGGAGGTATATTCATGCAGAGGCATGATTTTCATGCACCCAGAGATGAGAAATTGCACAAAGGGAGAATGACATGATGCTCCCTAAGAAGGTCGATTGAGCCTGAGAAGGGTGTGAGACACTAGATAAGTAACTCTTGAAACAAAAATTGTTGGACCATTGGATTTGATACCAATTGATATGAAATTAGATCCTTAAAAACAAAAATGCAGACCTTCAAACAAGATAAAAAGATAAAAACACAGAGCAAAAACTTAAATACAATATGACATAGATCGTTGAATAAAGGAAGAATGCAGAGCAATTTGCAGAAAATCTCTCTGGTCCATTTTATCAAAAATATCGTCGTCATTTATATCCAAGGCGATATACATTTATTCTTATTTCTAAAACTATAAAATTCTCAAAAGCATAGAAAATCAAACATATTTTAGCAATTGAATTTATAAGCCCAATGATCTTGTACGCCAATGTTGGAGTTTCCTTTTTCCCTCTCTTTTTCCTCTTTCAGATTTTCTTTCCCAGCTTAACCATTGGATGTTTCCTCTACCTTCTTCAGTTCTTTCCTCTTCATTGGATATCATATTCATGCATTCTTTTCACAGTAGGATAGATCAATTACTACAAGTGGTAAAGATCTTCCAAACCCTATGTCATATCTAACATGATCCTCAATCTTCAAGTGGCTGAACACCATGCATCCCAGACTTAATGAAATCAATTTACTAGATGTGTCTCCGATAGGTAAAGATCCTCCAAACCTAAGTCGCCTCACTTATTGGCCAAATGAGTGCAAATCCAATAAGGTCATCTTGTGGGTAGGATGCATGTTGGGGTATGTACTCTATCAAGTCTAGGACTTGACTAGGGGAGATATACTTATCAAAATGATAAGGATCCTCCAAAATTTGTAGCTCCAAAGAGTACCCCACACCCCAAGATCTCCTAGATATCAGTGTTTGCGATTAGTTGTGACCCCTTCCCAGAAGTGTCACATTCACTAGTCCAAGATGCTCTCTGAAGACTAAGAACTTCCATTTCGGGAAAGGATTGGTAAGAGTGTTATCTTTCTACTCATCAATCGATATGTGATCGAGCCTCAGTGCTCCTCTTTGCACCATATTCCATATATATTTATATTTAATCTTAATGTTCTTGGAGTTTTCATGATTCTATGAAAATCAGATACCACTCTTATTGTCGCAATATATCATAGTTTTGTCTAGCCCTTACTCAAACATCTCTCCAAATATTTTTCTCAAACATACTACTTCACAACTATTCATGCTAGTAGCAATATACTCAACCTCAGTCGTACTAAGGGCAACATACTTTTTCTTCCTGCTCGTCCAAGATATCATGGCAAACCTCTAGCTAAAACATCACCCATATGTGCTCTTCCTGTCAACAACACTACTAGCGCAGTTAGCATCAGTATCCATGAACTCTCAAATCGCCAGAAGTATATCTCAATCCATGATTGAAATTCCCATGCAAGTATCTCAACACATAATTAGAAACAACTCAACGTGCATGTAATGGATCCACCATAAATTAGCTCAAAGTGTTGATAGAAAAAGATATGTCTAGTCTAGTGTTCACTAAAAACATTAGTTCCCTAATCAAGTGTCTGTACTCTGGAGGATTTTCCAAATTAGGTCTGGAATTTTCACCATATAACTTCTTAAAATTCATTTCCATTGGAGTCTTTTCACCATATACTTTCATTCCACCATTCCAAATCTTTCCAACGACTTGACAAGATATTTTCCTTGAGAAAGGAAAACCTCACCAAGTCTCTGCAACAACTTTGAGCCCAGGAAGTAGTACATGAAGCCCAGTTCTTTCATATCAAAATCACATGCCAACTCCCTCTTACACTGGGTAATAAGTGGTTTCCCACCTATCAAGAATAAATCATCAACATATAATACCAAAATCAAAGGCACATCTTGGTTAAATTTGTAGTAAAGGTTCAGATCAGCATTGCTTCTAGTAAATCCAAGCTTCATCAGATATCTATCAATGTGGGCATACCAAGCCCTAAGGGTTTGACTCGATCCATAAAGAGATTGATTTATCATGCACACATGATTCTTCCTGTCATGCTTCGCAAAGCCTTGTGGTTGCTCCAAGTATACCTCTTCCTTGAGAATGTGATGTAAAAATTCAATCTTCACATCCATCTGATGAAGTGTCCATCCTTTTCTGAGAGCAACAGCAATGATAAATCATATGTTAGTATATCGAGAAACAAATTCAAAAATAGCATCATAATCCTCTCCCTCTTTGTAGGAGAATCCTCTAGCTACAAACCTTTCCTTATACTTTTCAACACTTCCATCAACACCATGCTTAATTTTGTGGATCCACTTTAAAGTCACAACAGATTTACCTTCTGGCCTCAAAACCACTTCCCATACATCATTCTTCATGATGGGCTCATATTCCTCTGTCATAAGATCCTTCCAAAATTGTTCTTTCACAACTTCTTCAAAAGTGCATGATTCAACATGTATAATGTTGCTCATAGCTATAATATATCCCTATTATTAGCAAGATTTCTTGCTTTCTCTGAAGGTTCCTCTCTGTGAAACATGTCTCTCAGCATCTTACAGTGTCATAAAGCCATAATGATATCTTTCTATAAGAGGAGGGATCACTCAGAGGGAGGTCCAAAGGATCCATGGGTGCCATGGGTTCATCAACAAAATCAAGCTCAGACTTAGGCATATGAGGTTGTTCTTGTACATCCATGGCATCATCCTTTCTCTTAACATTAGTAGGGGGAGGAGTGTCCCTTACTTTCCCAATAATAGAATCTTCATAAAATGTCATATCCCTACTAAAATTTGTGTTCCTTTAATGAGTTATATATATTCTATAAGCTTTAGAATGTTCACAATAAACAAAAAAAGTAAATTTCTTTCCCTAAGCTTCCAGCTTGGTCCTCTTTTCCTTCGGCACACAAAAGTAAACAAAGCAATAAAATATCCTCAATTTTCCAACCTCATGATTCATACATGTGAAGGATTCTTTGGGAGTCTTTTCACATAATACTCGATGAGGAGTTTTATTTTGAACATAGACATAAATGCTAGCACCTTCTCTCCCCATAAAAATATTTGTAGTTTTCTGTCATGCAACATAACTTTATTTTCTTCCATGACATACACGTTCTTCCTTTCAGCTACACCATTTTATTGTAAGATACGATGGTCCACTTCTTAATTCCAACTTCCTTGCAAAATTCAATGAATTCATTTTAAGTGAATTCTCCTCCATTGTCAGTTCTCAAAATTGTTATCTTCTTTCCGATTCGATTTTCCACCAATGCCTTGAAGTCCTTGAACGTGTCAAATGCTTGGTCCTTTTCCTTTAAGAAGAAAATTCATGTCTTATGGGAAAATTTGTCCACAAATATGATATAGTACAAATAGCCACCAAGAGAGGTCACAAGTATGGTTCCACAAAGACAAGAATGTATAAGTTGAAGTATTTATTAGTCCTTCTACTACTAGAAGGAAAGGGTCCCTTCACATGTTTTCCACTTGCACACCATTGACAAACCCCATCACAATCTAGACATATCGCAGGCATCCTAGAAACCATATTTCTCACATCAGGAAAAGCTTTGTAGTGAAGGTGAGGGAATATTTGATGCCAAAGCTCACATTGATGAGTATTATCATAGAACAATTCTTGGATTAGTCTACCATTGACTTTATAAATGCCTTCAATTATTCATCCTAGAGTGAAGGCATTCTTCAAGCTAGACTTCCTTTTCCAAGCAAGGAGTTTTCCATCTATGAAAGCAACTTTGAATCCTTTTACCTCCAGGGAAAATATAGATACAACATTCTTTTTCAATCTAAACACATATAGAACCTTTTGTACATGTATAGTTTGACCAAAATCCAAATGAAAAGAAATAGGCCCAGTTCCCTTAATAGGATATGTATCATTATCACCAAGAATAATCTTCAAGTTGGAATCCATCTCAACCAAGTTTGAGAGGAATTCACTATAACCAGTGAAGTGATCTAGATTCACCATTGTCCACTAAACAACTATCAAAAGAATCTGGGGGAGAGGAAATAGAAAGAGTAGAAATAAGAAAGTATTCAGATTGAGTTTCAGCTGCATTATTGCCATTCCTTGAATTCCTTAATCTCTTGGGAGGATGATGAGCCTCTTCTAAAGCAAGGGGTCCTCCTCTCTTCCCTCTTTGATCAAAGTTGTTAATTAGAGCACTTATTTCTTCTGGACAATCTCGGGCATAGTGACCATGCTTGTGGCAATTTTAGCATTGTATCTTGGACACGATGTTCTTGAATCCTCTATTATTGTTCTTGAATCCTTAACCTTGATTTCTTGACTTCCAATCTGACGGCCTTCCTATCTCATTCTTCTTCTTGGCTTGGGAAAAAGATGTTGTAGGTTCTCCTTCTTCATGCTTTGGAATTCTTCCTCGAGATCAACATGGACTCCTCTTGAGTGCACTTGCCTAAGAGCTCATCAAATGTAGGGATCTTGTCATTGTTTCTAATGGTTGTGATAAATGTTTCCCAATACATAGGGAGGCCTCCAAGTGTAACCAACACTAACTCTCTATCAGGCATAATATCACCAATAGAAAAAATTTGATCCTTGACTTGAGATATCCTCATGAAGTATGCTTGAATGGTCCCACCTTTTTTTATATTGATGTCCCTAAGTTGATTCTTCAAAATGATTATATGGCTTGAATTGTTGACCTCATGCATTCCAATCAACTTGTAATACATTTCCTTCGACTTCTTCATCTTTCATACGTAAGTAATCAGATGATCCTTCAAGGAATCAATAATGATTTTTTATATATTTGATCTCTCATTTCTTGTACTTGGACTTGAAATTAGAACTAGAATTATTTGGAGGCTTAGGTACCTTGCCTTTAACATATTTCATAACATCATTCTCTTCTAAATTCATATCCAATATTACCCTCAAAGTATCAAAGTTGGAGGAATCATTTAGTTTATCCTCAATCTTGAAGTATGAGGTAGACATCTTGACCAATTCAAATGACCTTCAACAACAGATAAGATATCTTCAAGGGGTGGTTTCTCTTGTCTCCTTGGGATTGTCTTCACCTCAGCCCTGATACCATGTTAATTTTTCACAATGTTCTATGTTGTAACAGTCACTTAAACAATGTATTCTTCTAGTATAATTCACTTTTCCAATTTACATTCAATTAACCAATAACAGTAAGAAATTATAGATAGAATAGTAAATAGTATGCAGAATAGAAGACAACCAAGATCAATGAGACACAAAAATTTAGGTCAAAGACCAAGGAAAAACCCCACAAGGGGAAACCCAACCAAATTTTCTTCTATTAGATAATCCATGCTCGACAAATAGTACATCCATCAACAAGTCAAAGTCAATGTCTTGACTAATCAAAAACCAATCAATGATGAGAATATAAAGTCAAATCTGATCAAAGTACCATTCTGCAATTTTTAGCCCTGTGGAAGTATAGTAAACAACAATCAACGACTAGCACTAACTAGTCAAGTCAATGGTCAAATTGCTCAAAAAATTTCAAATAAAACAACAAATGAACTTGACCTTCATTCCTTAGTCAAATATAGTCAAAATAGTCTAAAAGTTATACCAACAATTCAGGCAAATTTCAAGGCCAACTTGTGGTCAAACCCTAGCTTCAGATATGTGGTCAAAAGTGGCCAAAGTTCCCAAAACAATTCAGTCAAAGTCTCCTTGAATTTGGCCTTGCAAAATAAATCATAAAATCAAAAATCAATAGAGGTAATTATTAGTTTTATTTCTCTTTAATTGATAATCCTTGTGAATTTATGGTGTCTTCTTATTACTTTATTGTGTTTTGTTCATTAGACAATTACCAAAACCATAAACCATTAAGATCACAAATAGACAATGGACACAAGATGTACGCTCCAAGCTAAGGGAAAACCCCTCCAAGGGGAAAAGCCAAAATGTTATTCTCTTCTTATAGAATCAAATCAAATGAGAATCCAAGACCTCCAACAAGACCCAAGCCAACCCTCCTTTCAAGCTCTTCCAACAAATAAAAGTCAACACAAGTCAGCTCAGGAAAAGACCTTCCAAATCAACTCTAGCTTCATATTTTCGCCCCCCGACAGCATAATTTCGGACCTGCAATAGATCTGTAATTTCAACCCCTGCAACAGCTTCAAGAACTTTGCACATGTGACAGAAATAGGGCAAAAATTTTGATATACTTCCTCCTTTGACTTCACTTTCTCTCTCTTAATTTCTTGCTCCTCCTCTTAAAATTTTCTCTTCTTGTCCCATAAATCAAACATGCATGTGGTGCTTCAAATGGGGTTGAAATATCTCTATTTATACACATCCAGGAGGTTGAACTACCCCTTCCAAGGCCAACTTGATGAGGTAGCTCCGACTTAGTCTTGTGGGTACAAAAATTACATTTTTGACTCAAATAAATTTATTTCTCCACATTATTTTCAAATTCCAAATGGGACTTGACTCTAATACAATATTTTAACTTATGAAAAGTATTATTTTGACTCAACAAACCCTATAAGAATGAAGAACATGCTTGACCTAGATGACAAATCAAATTGAGCATGAAACCCATGCTTATAAAACAATATTTATTTTTCTTCTTTTGATATTTTCATGAAAAATGCAATAACATAAGTACAATAGAAATTATGAAGACCGGACCTAGTTACATTTTCTAACACTCCCTCTTAACTATAGAGGTATTAATAATTCTATAATAGGTACAAGGATACTCTCAAACTGAAATATTCTCATAAGAGTCAGATTGATAAGACTTTTAATATCATAAACAACATTGTCAAATTTCAACATAACAAGGACTTGACTTGACAAGATCTAACTCTCCATAATATTATAGAACAATGTTGGGAGGCATATACATGGACACCACAACCCCTCAAGGAACATACCCTATCCAAATGTTCACTAGGTATGTCCTTCCAAGACTATTCTTATATTAGATTAACAATCCTCAAAGAATATTGGTCCTCTTCAACCACTCTTATATTGGATACCCCATTAGATCGTTAAAGAGTGTCAGTCCAAAGAGTACTTCCTATCTTGTATTCCAAATCCTCAAGGAATAACAGTCTCCAGATTCTTATCCAATCCTCCATTCTCCTTCCCATTATTATACACTAGATGTATGGCGGTTAGTCCTGACCTAGTGCATGACACATGGAGAATATGTTTTCCACCATCACTACTTCTCAACCAAGGAGGAGGTCCTTACTCCTTTTCAAATATGGAGGATATTTATTGTTCCCTCTCAATCAAGGAGACTACATTATAAACTTTAGTTAATTTCAAACATATGCCTCATTATTTGTTTCTTTCATTAGCTACTTTTTATTTCATGGATAGCATAGTAGTAGTTGCAATGGCTCTTATCTCTCATCATCATATCATATATGAGCTTCAACTTTCCTAGATGTTGTGGAACCTTCTTTCTCGATCTTCCTTTGTGACAAGGTTCTTGTTATCATCCTTTTATATCACTTTCCAACAATCATCGTTTAAATTATCTTCTTCAATAGTATTTTTCCAAATCAATTAATGTATAGCCAGTCATAACTCCCTCTAACCATAGGGAAAGTGAATATCATCGGATCTAACATGACCAACAGGTAATCTCGTGACTTACTACCTTTTCATGCCTTTATGGTGTACATATTTATGCCATAAATACTTCTAAGCTAAGACCATTATTATCCACTCAATCCATGTGTTCAAGTATTGAGTCTAAGCCAAATAATTGTAGATATATAATATTAATTGTTATCTTTCCAATCTATACTTCGACAATATGTCCTTCTAGGTAGCCAAGTCATATCTCAAATGAATCTTCAATATCAAATCATTAATAACATTTACCCAATCATGATAGCCTTTAAGATGTTATGTTTTACTACTAGCTTCCTCTGAGATCAACATCCTTTTGTATGGTCTATCTTCATACTAAATCCTTCTTAATTCTTTCCACCTTTCAAATATCAATTGATGTGTTTGTGGAGTGAACTAATCAACAAGCTTCAAAATAATCTTCAACAAAATTTATGTAACTCCCTCCGTAGTTGTCCACCTTACATCGAATTTTGATCAATATCATCATGTGTTCTGCCCATCTATTTTGCTTCTATATATTGAATAATCATATGGAATATTTCTTTCTTATCCATCATGCTTTTGTGTGTCAATCAATCAAAGGGAAGAGTTTTTTCCAATCCAATATTATCCAAAACATGCCATGCTTGTGCTATCAAACATATTCCTACAATAAGCTCTTCCTACAATATCATTGAAGACATGAATTGTACTTCCTAATGAGAATCTCTTAAATATATACAGACCTCTTTCTTTATTCTTTCCATCTAATATTATTCCTTTTGAATTAGTTTCTTCTTTTCTTGAGGATGATTTCTAGAATGATGTTCAAGATGAGATTCCTTCTGAGAAGTCCTCATTCATGTCTTCATGTCGCAACTCTATTATATGTGAACTTATTTGATTCTTTCTTCCATAATTTTAGTATAAATATATATTTTTCTCATGTTACAAAGATTCTTTCACATAGTGAAGAATATTCAATCATTATCAAGGATCCTTGTGATCCTTTCTAGCTAGTAGATTGTTTTTATAATGATGTGAATGCCAAAAAGTGATAGTATGAATGGTGGAGTGTTGGATGGTCTGAAATATTCTATATTTTCTTGATTATTACTACCAATTATATGCAACTGAGAGTGTAGACTCTAATCCTTCCAATGTTTTATGCTTATTTCCGCGTTGCCATGCTTCAAAAACAAAACTTCTTCTACAAATGTAATTGTACATGCTACTATAACTTCCATCTTCTAATGAAAAGGAAAACATATTGAAAGTATACTTGATAGTGTGTGATTCCTTCAATAATATAGATCTTTGGTGTCTTCATTCTTCACTTTCTTTTTGGGTTCTTCATTTTCTTCAACTATATGTGCTTCACTTCTTTCCTTCCTCTTATTTTTCTTTTTATTTTGCAAGTCTTTAGGAAAATATATCTTAAAGTGTCCATATTCATTGCATCCAAATCATTTCACTTTGGACATATCTTGATTTCTTCATGGCTTATGTTTGTTCCTTTGATGAGGTTCAAACTTGCCTTTATTCTTCTTTACATTGGAAGAAAAAGATTGAGACTTTTCATTTGGTTTGGTGTCATCTTTCTCTTTCAATCTTGTTTCTTCTATCATACACAATGACCATATCTCATCAAATTTTGGAGTGTCCTTTGTTGAATAAATGCTTGTCACAAAACTACTCCATTTGGGAGGTAATGAATTGAGTATACAAGTTATTAGTTCAAAATTAGAAACAACTTCTCTAAGCCCTTGTCATTGATCCCTAAATTGTGACACCTTTAAGAGATATGAGGTCAAGTATTCATCCTTTCATGACCTTAGCTTATAGAGCTTATTCCTTAGACATATATTTTAAGCTATATTGCTTACTAAATACAATTTCACCATCTTGTCATATATTGCTTTAGATGTGCCCAAATCTGCAACAAATGGAATGAGATGGTCCTTAATGGATTCAATGAGAATCCTTTGAGCCCTCACTTCTTCTTTCATGTACTTGGTCAATAGTTGAGTCTTATACTTCTTTTGTTTTGCAACTTTACCTAGAACATGGTCCATGAATTCATTTTCAACAAGTATCAAGTCTATTCTTTTCTTCCATGCTTGAAAGTTTGTTGACCCATAAAGCTTATTGCCTTCCTTACAAAATGAAGTCATTTGATTTGAAGATTGTGTTGAAATATCTAACTAGGATCGGTCTTCGTAATAACACATCTAATCATTATTTTAGGTATTTGATGAAGAGAATAAAAATAAATTTATTTGTGTCATTCTTGATGCATGGGTTTCACGCTCAAGGTGATTTTATTTAGGTCGAGCACCCATTGAGTGCTTCTAGGACTTGTCATTAAGTCAAAAATTCAATTGATTCATTTTCATGTATGGAAGACCCTTTTGGGCATGTTGTATATTGTAAAGAAAATTTATGTAAAGTCAAAAAGTTTTGAATAGACCCTCCAAGACCTTGTCAACAAGCAAAGATCAATTCAGCCTTCGTGAGAGGACAAGTCAACCTCCAAGCAACAATTTGACCTAGAAGAGAAGCCTATATATTGAATACTTTGACCTCAATTTAAGGGCACTCACTCACTCACAAAAAAGTTCGACCAAGGAAGAGGAAAAGGTGCGAAGAAGGGGAGGATTAGAAGAAGAAAAGAAAAGCGAAATTTTGGACTGTTTTGGGATTCTATCCTTCAAACATGCCAGATAATTAGGGAAACTATTGCAACAACTAAGACCAAAGTGCAGAAGTCAAGTTAAGGATCCAAGTGGCATACTTTACAAGCCGAGTTTCTTAGAAGAAAGGATCGACTCAAGCAAAGAAGAAAAGAGGAAGAAATCACTATCTTATCCACACATGCAAGAGCTAGGGTTTATGTAGAAGAAACTACTGGGGATTGAAGTTGCAGAAGAATTGTTGGGAGGTGAAGTTTTGTTAAGAAAATGTTGGGGTCAAAATTGCAAAAGTTTTTGAGGTTGAAGTTGCTAGAGAAGTTGTTGGAAGGAAATATCATCAAGAAGGAAGGATTGACTTGGTCCTGGAGGGGACTTTGACAAGGGTCTTAGGTCTTGGAATTTATCATTTGAAGTTCTATAAGAAGAGAAGAGGTATTGTGGGGTTTACTCTCAAGAGGAGAGGTTTTGGCCCTAGATGATAGCCTATATCTTGTGTCCTCTTGTCTCCTTTTTCTTTAATAGTTTGGTAGTTTTTTATGATAAAAGCATAATAATAATCAAGTGAAATAAGAATTTAATCAAGTTAAATTTAAAATACATCAGAAGCAGTTATCAAGTTTAAGAGAAGCCACCTAATATAGTTGCTCCTAGATTTCTCAACATGGTATCAGAGCTAAGGTGGATATAAAAAGGAAATGAAGTTTAAATAAGACCTCAAGGACCCTACCTCCACTCAAATAAAGAAATACATATCTAGAAGAAGAAGTATTTTCATCTTCAAGGAAGAAAACATCATCAATCATCTTCAAAATCAAGAAGGCATCAAGTTGAAGATATCATCATCAAATGGGCATCTTCACTTGACAAGTAAGTATCTTTATACATATGTATGAATCTACTATAAAAATGACTTCATTCTACAAGGAAAGAAATAAACTAGTTGGGTCATCAAATTTCCTTGCATGGAATAAGAGGATAGGTTTGATCCTCATAGAGAATGACGTTGCTGAATATGTAAAGGGCTCTGTCTTGAAACCATCTCAAGAGAAAGCTCAAGCATTATCAAAATATATGAAAGGGGAAATAAGGGCTCAAAGGATCATAATAAAATCAATCAAGGATTCACTCATTCCTTATGTAGCAAAGATGGAGACATCGAAATAAATCTATGAAAACTTGGTAGAACTATTTTCTATAAGAACTGTAGGAGAAGTTATATCTTTGAGAACTGATCTATACAAGATGAAGGTATCGAAGGAATAAGGGATAGCCTCATACTGTATGAGGGTGTCACAAATAAGAGACAAACTACAAGAGTTGGGGGAAATATTGTGGGGATAAATAAATTACCACTGTTGTGCTCAATGTAGGTCCTGATGAAGAGGGAAACTTTGTATCAATCATCTATGGAAAGAAGGAATATAATCCATTCAGTGAAATTTGGTCATTATGTAAGATTTAAAAAACTAGGTTGAAGGAAAAAAGAGATGTTTGATAAAACAAACAAGTTCAAGCATTTGTTGCCATGGCTAAGAGAAAAGGAAAGTTTGGTCCTCAAAAAAGAAGAAGATTGATCTATCAAAGATACAATGTTATGAGTGTAATGAATATAGGAATTACAAAAGGAATTATCCCAAACTCAATGATGAAAACAAGAATATAAAGGAAAGGAATGAAGACCATATCACCAAAGAAGTAGAAGAACCTAAAAATAAGAAATCGAAGAAGGAGGAAGTGAATTATCTACACTATGATTGAGATAATGTCCTTCACTTAGTTCTTTTCAATTATAGAAGATGATAGGAAGCATAAAGATGAATTAGAGTTGAAATAGAGATGAAATTATCATATAATCTTAATAATATAGTTGAAGTTTAATTTTACATGGCTATAGCAGTCATCGTGATAAAAAGTAAGTAGCTCATGGTATCTTCATTGAAAGCATGAAAAGACAACTAAACTGGTAGTATATATGGTTGGAATAAATTCATCTAACATGGTATAAGATATATAAATGTCATCATACATAATCATTTTTAGAAAGGAGCATTTACAAAATGAGGATCATCAAGATCCTCCACTATAATATTTATAATAAGGTTAACCTCTACTTGAAAGAAGAAAGTGTCTCGTTGATAGTCTACATTCCACCTTGTGTGGGATCCATTGTTTAGAAGGATGATGGTATGCTGACAAAGGAGTGCAATCTATCAAGTGGTTGAAGTACTTTAATCTTCAAGCAAGGAAAGGAAGTTTCCAAAGGAATTATAGACGACCACATGAAGGAAGAGGTATGTATATATTTGGAAATAGATATATAAATTCATGTCATCATATGTTTGTAGTTAGAATGATTGAATAATCTATCTCATGAGAATTATCAAAGAAGAAGGATCTCTTCCTTTATAAATATGCATGAAGGCATGTAGACAATGTGCCTTGAGCTCGTACACATATTGATAAGATGAAATCAACATAATATGACCTCATATGGAATATGGGGTGGTTGACAATGATGAAGGAACTATGTATAGAAATTCTTGGGGAAGCAATGTGTGAAGAAAAGAAGAAGAGTTTGTGAAAGATGCAACTATAGTAAGGTAAAGATAAGATATGTGACCAACATATGATAACTAGAAGAATTAGCAATGACATCTACATGGAAGAAGAAGGTATGAAGACCTTGATAGGTATGTTGGAAAAGGAAAACCTTGGTAATATATGTCTTGGAGATGGATTCACACATGTGCAAGAAGTTGGTGTTGCAAGAACTTGATGTCATGACAAAGGACCATCATAAAAAGGTAACTTTGATTTGATGTTCATTTTTATTTTTGAAAAACATCTAGATGGGTTGTTACAGGGCCATGAAAAGAAGGTTGTAGAAATCACCTACAACTAGTACACATGTGATTGGATGGAAAATCCTGAAAGAAACATGACTTGGAAAGAGGTAGTTGTATGAAGGAAAGCCATATGTGGACTAAAAGATCACTTTTCGATGAAGAAAAGGATGACATGACTATTAGTTCAACCCTATGGCTTGTTGAGGGAAAGTGGTGGAGAATATTGTCGATGCCCTATGAAGAAGTTATAGACTATGAAGGCTTCGTGATGAAGAAGTTGAAGTTCATGACCCTGAAAGGAGGAGTCCTACAAGAAGATGATAGTACCATGATCACCACTAAGAATAGATATTTTTTGTTGGAAACAAGTCCCTAGTTGAGGGGGAGCTTGGTCAAGTCCCTAGTTAAGAGGGAGCTTGAGTATATTCCTTTTATAGGAATGAGTATATCCTCCATAGTTGAGAGGGAGAGATAGACACATAATTCTTGTCTTCATGTTATGAAGAAATAATGGAGGATTGGGTAAGCATCTGAGATTGATTCTAATACTCGTTGAGGATTTGGCAGGGAATCCAATAGGAAAGAGTGGTTGAAGAGGAAATTCCTTGAGGATGTGTTATTCCAAGACAGGAATTGTCCTAAAAGGACATGCCCTTTGAACACCTAGTTGAGGTATGTGCCTTAAGAGACAATTATGATGGTGTCTATTTTATTGTCATCATTATGCTCTGATCTTGTGGAGAGATAGAGTCGTTAGTTAAAGCCTTGTTATGTGACATTGTTGGTTGGTATAATGAGATGCACTAATATAAGATGAGAAATTATCTTATGATATGGCTTACCAATCCAACTCTTCATATGAGAATTCTTCAGTTTAAGAATGTCCAAGTACCTTGTATAGATTATGAAGACCTCCTTAGTTAAGAGCAAGTGTTGAACTATTTAACTAGGTTTGGTCTTTACAATGACATATGTAATCATGATTTTATGTATTTGATGAAAAGAAGAAAAATAAATTTATTATTTTCATTCTTGATGCATGGCTTTCATTCTCAAGTTTATTTTATTTAGGTCAAGCACCCATTGAGTACTTCTAGTGCTTGGCATTAAGTCAACAAGTCAATTGAGGTGTTATCATGTATGAAACACCCTTTTTGGCATGTTGTATATTGTAAAGAAAATTTATATAAAGTAAAAAAATGTTAAATAGACCCTCCAAGACCTTGTCAACAAGAAAATATCAAGTTGGCTATCATGAGAGGACAAGTCAGCCTATGGTGTAGGAATATCCTCTTTGCGGATAGAGACGATCCCTCTAGCCCAAGAGACTGGGTCTAGCCACAAACAAGAAAATCTAATGTAAATTTCCTTAGATTAGAATCGAATAAGGGGGCCTACCTCTTATAATGCAAATCCACTTTGATGGTGATCTTTCTTCCTTGCTTTAGCTTCCTTTCATTCCCTTCGTTCATGTACCTGAAACAAACATGCAAGAAACAACAGCAAATGTGATAGCATAAAATGAAATCCAATATACTTAAAAGGTCAAGGAGTTCTAAGTTATCAAATGTAATATTACACCTAATATAGGAAATAAACCATTAGTTGTATTAAAATAAACTTCAAATAGAAATACAATCGAAGCCTTGACATTGGAAATCTCCTTTGTGGTATCCAAGCCCTACTACACACCTTTTCAACACTCTTTTTCTCCCCTCGCATGACATGAAATGGCTTCCAAGATCTAACCCTATCTCCTCATACTTTAGCTACCAAATTCTAGTCTATTGTCATCTAAGACTAATCTTCTTCTATCAAAAGCTAAAGATTTCATAATTTTGCAACTGCACTATGTGTTGTATTGTGTGTAACCAAAAAGGGTAAGAGGAAGTGGTTTATATAGGGAGAGGAGGACAAGAATGAGATCCACTCAAGGGGGAAGAAGGTAGTATCTCATTGGGAAGGTCCACTTTTAAGGGGGAAAGAACCTTATATGGAGTTCTCGACCCTTATCCAACCAAACAAACATTCAGGACATCACCACTAGAAGTTTCTAGATGTGAAAATCCATTTACTTTTATAAACAATTTCTAGAATTAGACTGGCGTGGGTATTGGGCTAACAGTAGCGCCGATAGGCATGGGTCATAGTGTTAAACTTTGTAAATCGGCATGGATCAGACACTGAGAAAGAGCATTGATCATAAAAACTGGGTTTTAAGAAGGATTCTCTGGAAATGTTCTGAAGGGAGTGGGGACTAAATTCTTCAAACTTCAAGGGATACAAGAGCATAGGTTTCATGGTGAAAGTATAACATAATAGTCACTACTAGGGTTCCCTAGGATCAAGAATGGGGAGTGACAAGAGAGTGACAAATTATTGTGTAACAGATGCCCCCTAAAGCATGAAGTCAGAGCTGAGAGCGATGGCTGAAATTCTTTAAGACGGTGTGAGGGCTTGGAATACCATCATCAAAAGAACTACAACTCAAACATACATGTACATATCTAAAATCTAATAGTCATGTCTGATAAACATGAGAGGCATATAACAATACATGAATCCATGGTATAGGCGTAGCTATCCATCAAGAAAAGGATCGTGTGCATGGATCCTCTGCATGGACGTAGCTATCCAACTAAAGGGATCATATGAAATAGATCCACGGCATGGGCACAACCATTCATCTAAAGAATCATGTATATAATCATGAATGACTCATCACTCCTCGGAACCTGGAATTTTGTGATCTAAGCCCAGGGTGTTGCACTCCAACACAACCCGATCAAAGTAAAAATTCCAACATGTGAATAGACGTTTTGAAGTCGAACATGCTAGAAAATCACTTTATTACCAGCCAATGATGTGAAGCGTTAACAAATGCGAGAGAAACCATCCATAATGTTAATGGCTCTCAAGGTACTATCAGTACAATTCACAGAGTGTGAATAAGGAACTGAAGTCGAACACCTATGAAATCACTCGATTGAGGGCCAATAATGAGAACCTGTCGTCGAGTGCGAAGAAATTTCCATTGAGACATGCAAGCTCTAAGGTAATGGAAAGGAGTTTCTAGATCAACTTCCTGGATAATGAGTTGAAGTCGACAGGAAGTGATCCGTCAAAGGAAGGTAATAATGAATGTTTCATCATTGACACGAAATGAGAAACACAAATGAATGAGAGTAATTCAAGATGGTGACATATGATCAGACAATGTACAGGTAGGAAGACTTCTCTTGAACATGTGGATGACATGACTCTGGATTTTGGCAGAATTTGACATCACAGGATCAGAGGTCATGGTGACGCAACAAAGATCATATGAGAGGCTTATAATGGACAACCCAAAACCTAGGGAAGGCAAGTGACAGAGTGAGGATGTCCCAAAACCCGACACGAACACCAGATTAGTGTCAATGTTCAAGAGTGACATGCTGCCTCAAGTGAGGAATACAACTGATGAAATACTTCCAATTTTCCCCCACCATTTCTGGTGAGTACCCCAGTTATTTTTACACAAGCTTGACAGGGATAACATATGCTTGTAATATAAGTCCATCCTTTGGATGGATCCATCCTAGTAAGTTTTACGAGCCCTAGGAAGGAGTAGCTCGGTCTCGTCATAATGACAAGTCCTATGTTGTTTAATCTTTTAACAAGTCCGACAAAGGTGAAACTCGATATCTTTTTCATGTTTAGAGAGTTTAACAAAGACACGAAAAAGAAAACTCCAAGGGTCCCTTTTCGTAAAGTTATCTCTCGAACTCGAAAAGGTAGAAAACAATACTCAAGAGAACCTCCTAGTCATGCTTGACTAAGGTATACCTTTTTCATAAATAGTTTTATCCCTACCCGAAAAAGCGATAAACGTATATTGGGTAAACAATGTTTCGCAGCCTTTAACGAGTTCAAAATGACAAGAGCTCGGAAACCTTTTCATATTTTGCGATTCTGAAAAGAGCTCAAAGATGACTCCTTTCTTTTATTTTCTTTAATGAGTATAAAAGTGAAAAATACTCACAATCTTCTCATTTTTTACGAGTCAAAAAATGGCTTAAAGGTGACTCGTCCTAGAGGAACAAGTGGTATAATGGGTAGAACTAGTTCCAGTTATGGCAGAACTGCTCAAAAACTAAGAGGTCAGGAGGCTGGTTAGTAAAATCACTCATCACTACGATTCCTCAAGAAAGGGTAAAACAACCAGTGAAAGCAAATGAAAAGCCAAAGAGATGGTGGCGATGGAATGGAAAAAAACCAAGGCTTATCTCACGGGAGAAGCTAATAAAATTGGAAATCACGAGGGTTAAAATGGAGATAGGTTCATTTTTATACAAGCCTGAACCACAGGGAACTATGCTTCAATTCGGTTTCATGTCTACACAAGTTTGAAATGAAAAACTATGCTTGGATTTGGTTTCATGTTTACACAAGCTTGAAACAAAAAACTATGCTTGGATGAAAAAATGGCATCCACCAACATGATGAGAGCCGAGGCACATGCCCCCCAAAATTCATTTCATTCACTGAAGTAGACATCGGGTTGCCAAAAGGTGGATGGAATGAAGTTTCACTTTCGAGATCAAGGAAAGACTCAACTGGAATTTGATGAGATCTTAATCAAATACTCGATTTGGAAAAGGGAGTTGTGTCATTTTTTAACGAGGTTGACACAGTAAAAGAACCATCCTCAAGTCTGCTTGTTTTTTTTTTTTAAGGAGCTTGACATAAGACTAGGGACCATGCTCCAACACTTTGTTTTATTTTTTAACAAGGTTGACACAAGACCAAGAACTATCCTCATGACATCTGTTTCATTTTTTAACGAGGTTGATACAGGAAAAAACTATCCTTGCATGTTGTCTCATTTTTTAACGACGTTGACACAGAAAAAGAACTATCCTCGTACTCCTTGATTCATTTTTTAACAAGCTTGACACAAGACAAGGAACTATGCTCACACCCCTTGCTTCATTTTTTAACGAGCTTGACACAAGACAAGGAACTATGCTTCGAATCTCTCCTTGATTCATTTTTTAACGAGCTTGACATAAGACAAGGAATTATGCTCGTACTCCTTGCTTCATTTTTTAACGAGCTTGACACAATACAAGGAACTATGCTCGTACCCCTGATCATGGACCATACCAGAACATGGCTTCCAAGAGGTCCTCACTAGAAGGGAGAACCATGCTCTGGGAGAAATACATGTCCACTAGTACCAATGAGAGATCAGATTCCAATGCCCCCAGTACATAATTTACTATATCATCTATGTGATCATCAGCAGGTGTGGAGACGAAACGGGTAGCCACATAATTGACCTGTGTCAGGGAAGGTATTGCTTGCAGACAAGAACCAATAGGGGAGATGGTTGCAAAGGAGGCACCTGGGGACCAATGAATGACAATTGATTAATGGTCACTATTCTCCTTTCATGTGGAAAACACACCACACAGAAAAGTGAAGAAACAAGAGCTCCCATGACATAAACATTATCACATCCAAGGAGAAGATTGAAATCTAAGGGACCTGTTGTGGCCAGCAACAACCCCCCCTTTTTCATTTAAGTGTTTGTCCAAAATACTAAATGAATGGGGACCCTTAGTTTAATTTTGAGAAAAATCAAGTTTTCCTTTCTTCAAAATAAAGCTACCATCATAAGCTTAGAGAGGTCTTTCGAATATTTTTAACCTAAGTCTACGATAAGGTAAAGGTATTTAAAAAATTGCATTACAAAAAGATAGGAAATGCCCTCATTCCCTCATAAATATTGGTATGCGCAAAGCCCCCATGTTAAGCCTAACGTCGCATCACAGTAAAGTAACGTTCATAAGGAAAAACCTCAAAATTTGTCGATCTGCGATAATACCGATCGCAAGATCACATATCGCAGAAATAAACTGGAAATGCTTAACAAACAACAAACTTCTGTGACCCGCGATGTTGCGACCTGCGATGTTACGATCGCCGCGATGGCGCAATCTGCGATCTGGCGATTTGCGATTAGCGCGACTTGTGATGGCACGATCTTCAATGTAACGTAAGCAAATCATGAATCATTTAATCGCGAATCCTTCGAGCACGCCATTCAAAGAAAATCCACTTACCATAATCTGACCCCAAATCATGCGCTTTTAATGATAGTAAATGGATTAATAGTCAGTTATTTAATGAAATGAAGACGCGTGCTTTTCTAAAGAATTATTTCACGTAAGGTGGCATATTTGGTATCTCTGTTGCATTTAAAACTCTCCCATCACCTTTCTCAATCAGTCATTTCCACTTCGCTCGTAATCTGCAGGAACTAAGAGATAAGAAGATTCAAAAGCCGAAAGCAGGAGCAAATGGGAAAGAAACATAAAGCCCAAGGCTCCGAGACGAAGGAAAAGACCAAGGAGATGGCGCCCTTGTACACAGACACTGCATGCAACAGGGACACAGGAATTTCGACCTGGGAAGGCATGTATAGGCTACTGGAGGAAGAAAATCCTAAAGTAATGAAGGTTGATAGCGCCGCGGGATCACAAAACTCTTCTGAGGCATCCTTAGAAGAGCTGGCATGTTCGTTTCTCCACCGAATAGCAGTTAGACCCAAATTTTGCCGTATACAGATATGATCAGATGGATACTTGACAATGCAGAGTTACAAGGCAGACAATTCAAAGTTCAGGGACATGGGCTCATAGGATCATTCGCTGCGCAAGACTTAAAGCTTATGTATCATCTTCCTGAGCCTCAGACAACCTACAACGCGCAATTTGTCAAGAAATTTGCAACAGAGAACCCAAATCTGTCAGAAACCACTAAAGAATGGACCAGAAGAGAGGAGCCGCTAAAAAAGGACAAAAATGGTATGTACAGCACTGGTTCCCTCACATCTCCGTATTGTTTTGCTACGGCCATGCTTTGTAGGTTGTTTGGGATGCTAGACATAAATAAATTTTCATCTGAATGGTTACCACTCATAGACGCCGCCACGAATTCCGATATCGTGGATTGGGCCAAGATATTTTCTGATAACCTATACACTGCTGTTATGAATTACCGGTCTAAGAGATCCTTGTCTCAAAGGGTCTATCCTCCTTTTTATCTATCTGCTTATATTATGGATTCTATTCGCTATGTATCTAAATTCCCAACTATGGGTTGGAAATGGACTACCCAGGACCCGTCACCTATTCATGTTTATCACAAAGTATTATGGGATTCCCAGTTTGCCCCTCACTTCTATCAGATTTGCCACGGGCTCATCTTACCCCTATATAGGATGATGTATGGTGAAGAACCCCCGAGGTGCTCACCCGAAGCACAAATAGACATCATCCCCATCGCAAGATGGTTCGGGGAAGAATGGTTCACTTATATTAGAGTGTTTGGGAGCACTGTACCTCCACATGTCCTACCTCTATATGTCCCCGACAAGCTTTTGGCTAGGGAAATTGCCTATCAGACTTGCTCAGAAGGCGGCCTGACCAAAGAGCTAAAAGACAAGAAGAAGGCCATATGGCCTCAGTTTCCTGTAGCTTGTGGGGCCTTCTCATTGTTCGATGTAGGACACGCTTTTGCCGAAGTAGAGAATGTGACGTCTCTACAATTATTTAAATTCCCCGCTTGACCTTTTGACCTAAATAATGTTGCCCATGATTTCACTATAAGTGTCAGAATAAAAGTGTTCGTTGGAAAGAAAGATTTATTTGATGATTTGTTTCAAAGTAAAAGTTCATTCCAGGAAGTTTTGCGAGAAGCTCAGTCGAGGTTATCCCCAGATGACCTCCAAAGATTTTTTTTATTCAGAGAAAGAAGGCTAGCCAGTGTTCCCCTAGAAAAGTTGCGACTGCTCGCCAGAGAGCCTACTCCCAGTGTCAGCCTCAGCGGAAACTCCAGTACTTCCAAATCCAAATCTGACACTGCCCAAGGAACACCTGAACGTTCTAAAAAGTCTGCAAGCGACCAAGGAAAAGGTGAAGAAACAACCAAAGATACAGCTCAGTCGAGTGCAATGTCTCAACTGCAAGTTATCGCCTCCCCACCAAGAGATGTCCCTCCTCCCGTCATTAAATCGCCACTCGTCACGACAAAGCTCGATAAAGAATGGGAAAACTTCAACGAGCTAATCAGCCTTGAAGAGCAAGTCCCAAGAACACTTGTGAGAGATGCACAGGTAGCACAGGAAATGGTTTCAACCATGGTCGGTAGTGTCTCAGAAACGGAGCACAGTCATACCGCTCCGCCTTCTGAGCTTCTACTTAGTGTAGAGGAGATTCCCCCACTAGATGTATTCTATAGTCCCCAACATAAAGCAGTGGTGAGGAGACAAAGAAAGAAGAGAAAGCTGGAGAATACACTGTCACAGGACGCTGAACATTTAGACGTCTTATGGAAAGACCCTAACAACAACCCGACAGAAAATCTCACGAAGTTGTCTCAGATCGCAAGAGCATACGCTTCTGCGACTATCGACAAGGCGTCGGAAGTTCAGCAACTGTTGAGGGAGCAAGAAAACCAAATACAACTACTACAACAACAGCTACAACAAGCCAATGCCAGTATTGAAGCGTCCAAACAACTCGAGAAACTACAAGAAGACTTTCAGCAAATGCAGATAAGCTATCAAAGAAGCCTAGACGAAAAAGGAAAGCAGTTGCAAGCTTTACAAGAAATACACAAGGATGAGCCCAAGCTTTCCGAATTTGTTTCAGAGTCTACTGGCTTAAATGAGCAACTTCTGCAGCAACAGGAAGAGTTGGGACGTAAAATATCGCAGTGGAGTCACTATTGAGAGCTGAGCGACAAACTCACCAATCAAGTGACGGACTTGCAAAGTGACTACGACCAGGTTAACAGACGAGTGACAGAGTACTTAGCTTGGCAGGATGGAGAGGAAGGGAAGAGAGCAAATGCACCCAGAATAAACGAGAGCCATAAAGAATTGCTCTTTAACAAATGGGACGATCAAATCAGGCAGGCAGAACAGGCGGCAGAGACAGCGGCGACACAAGCAAGCGTTCTTATCGACTGTGTAAATGAAAATTTACAAAGAGCCAACTTAATCACAGAAACCACCCCGGGGTACCTACCAAACAAGTCACGAATGGAGGCAGGATGGAAGCAGAAGGCGCAGGAAAAGGGAAAAGCGATCCAAGCATTGAATAAGTTGAATTGGGAGTGTTACTCGGCATACTTAGTCAAGCCACACAGTCAATGGATGACTGTGAAATGCATCATAAACTCAGCCGAGAAAGTAGTGCCAGCTCTCATAGATTCTATTTCCGCAGCCCAGCTCAGCGCAGAAGTCGGCCAACCGACTCTTCTCAAATCCATGATGAACACTTGCAATTTTAAGGACCAAATTCAGAAGTAGCTTATTTTTAGTAGTTTGTTGTTTCTTTTTATTTAGATTAGAAAAAGGACGGTCATTTGAGAACCGTATCCTAAAATTTTGTAAAAACACTATTATTAGAATTAGGAAGTAGTATTTTAACCCTTCTCATGCATTTAGAGAAGGGTCCAGAGATTTGTCAAAAACTTATCCTCAGAACATGCACTTCTGCACCCTCAGAGGAGGTTTTGATGAATGGATGGATCGAGATTTATTTTTACTTGCATTTTGATATATGCTACTGATGTTGCACTTTTGTACTCTTGGTAGATTTTAGAACAAGTAGAGATAGATCGTTTTTGCTTGAAGCTTATGGGTAGAATTAGTCATAAATGGTACTTTTATCTCTTGGCAATTCCTGCTTATATTCTTTAAGTGATTTACAGTTTCAGTTGTTTATATGTTATTGCATGAATGTATGGGTTATCATTTAGCACTTTCGTACGGTGAAGTCATATTGTTTATGTCTAACATATGAATAGCTTATTATGCGATATGTTGTTCACAACTGTTTTGCCTAACTTCTTATGCAAAGTGGTTTATCTTTATGATTTCTATTCTTATGATAGCTGAATGATCTTTATTACCAGTTATTTTTTGAAATCTTTTTAGATCGCATAATGAAAGATATACAATCCCGGGTTAGAATAGATTTGATGTGTTGTTTCTCACTAGATTACAATAGCATAGAGTAAAGTTAAAGAATCTGAATTAGATTAGCTTTAAAATACTCTTAGATCAGCATAATTCAACTCTACACACACACACACACACCCAAGATCGGGAAACTGGTCCCGTTATCCCCAGTCGGACCCGCTATACCAAACGGATAAGGAGCTGCCAACCAAGGTCCGGACCGGGTGGGTATCCCCCTTGTTGTCGACCCGATTTTCGGGGCTTCAACAGGACCTTGGACTACCATCACATCTATATAGATGGTCTTTCCTCGCAAGTAATAGGGAAATTTGGAAGGATCCCTAAGGGCTAACTGGTTCCTCTGTTGAAAGCCAATAGATTCTAGGTGATAGGCACAAGCTATGGGGAACCCAAAGCTTGCCAAGTAGTAGAAGACATGATGCTAACAAATGCACCTTCATCTAATATAGTTCCATGTACTACCATATTATAGGCTTGTACTGTGATCTGGAAAGGAACATAAGATGGGAGGCAGAATGCATTCAATTGACTCCAATCAAAAGAAATGACAGAACTACTTGGTAGGGGTATCATAGGATTGCCCCCATGATTTATAGGAATAGGAGAATGAATCTCATGAACAAACAAGATAGGAGGGTCACTCTTTGATTCATGAGAATTTGAGGAGATGAGAAGAACATGAGCAGTATGATCACTACTCTTTTTGAGAATGGAGTGAACAACTGAAGGCGGAGCTAAGTCGACACTCTTTTCGACCAATGGTTGGTCCGGAATAGACACAAGAGAGTCATGCTCAGGGATATCAGGATGGGTAAGAGATGAATCCAAGTCAATCTCTTTACCAACTAGGAGAGGGTCAGAAGAAAGTCTCTGATAACCAAAATGGAGTTGGGCTTGATGAATTGTAAGGTTTTCCAAAATTTTGGAAGCTTTATCCATAAGAGGACAAAGGTGAAGAATTTTCTTCCCTTCACATAACCTACAGGGGAATCTAATCTTCCCTTTTCTTCTTACCATCATTAGCTAAAGGCATAGCATTGACATGATCTCCAAAGGTCGATGGGGATGGTTGATTCAAGTCTTGAGACCATACCTCTTGTTAGCGCTCAAATCTACCTTAGGCTGAAATAAGGTAAAACTCAAGGCTACATCAAACCACGCTCAGCCTCGTAGCTAGCCCTATGAGGACAGGAGAGGGCTCTCTCCGGGTCAATCTCAGCAAAAGGTAATCAAAGAGGCTCGAGATGACTAAATTGGTAATTGATTTTAGGCTAGGTATGAAGTATAAGGAGTTTGAAATTGATTTTTTGGGGTTTTGTTGAATCTAAGGGAAATGCAATTTTGGGTGCGGGGATGAGACACAGTTTTTGCAGAGGTCTACTTGGGGCAAGGTAGGCGATTGTCTTGATGCTTTTAAAGAGAATGAATGGCTAGATTTGACTGGTGAGAAGTTCAGGAGAGCAAGAAACTTTCAAGGATTCTCCATAAACAGATGAAAACATGGAAAATCAAACAAACTTAAAGGCAGAGCATAACGAATTATGGATTCTACCTTAACACTTCATTTGTTCAATTGCAGAAGATAAGAGAAGGTAAATGATACACATAAACAACTTACAAATACTGAAAGAAGCACACCATCAACACATAAAGCCACATGAATCCCAAACAGTGTTGCAAAACCTTGGTCTTTCCTTTGCCAAAAATGCAGAGAAAATATGTACAATAGAGTATCAAGCTTTTCCCAACAGTCCAACCTCTCCAACCTCTGAAAATGATTGAGAAATTACATCATATAGACCATCCTAACCCCTTAGCTTGCCTCTAGGGGTCGAGCTCGTCATTCTAGGAGCTGTTTGAACTAATTCTAAACAAGGAACTGAAATCTAGGTAGTCAAACAACTTACCCCTATATGCTAGGAAAACTGATTCATTCATTTAATTTTCACCTTTTAGTGAATGAATCCTCTAGAACAAGTAAAAATGTGCCAAAATTACATCATAGTTACTAAATTACATCATGAAAAGTCAAGAGTAGTATCAAGAAGAAAAACTGGTCAAACCTGGGCGAATTTCTGAGCTGAACAGTGAAAATTTGACCAAAAATCTCTATGCGCCACGCGCCTGAGCTCTATGCGTTGCGCGCCTTTCAGCCTACTTTTTGGGCACTTGAAAGAGTCCAAATTGAGCTCAGGTTGGCTTGTTGAAAAGCCCTACCTGTCTACTTTCCAACCCAAGTGGAATTTTCCAATTTGGTGTCCATTTGCCCCTCCAAAAGTGCATTCTCCCAAGACTGCTTCCTGTGTGTCAAAATAGGGGCAGTGAGGTCATTTTTTGCATGTTTTTTGACCTTTTGGGGACCCATAACTCACCCAAACTTCTTGTACAAGTACCAAAATTCATGATTCTCCATGAAAAATCCAAAACTGCAAGCCATTTGTGATTTGGAGCTCCCAATCCTATGGGTTGCGCGAGGTGCACGACGCATATAGGGAAAACCCCTGTTTTTTAGTGCAAAAATTCCAAAATGTCAAAATTTCTCCAAATTTCTTGAAATTTGGACTGAAGGTTCTTCATCAAGGGCAATGATGAGCCAAGGATGCCTCAGCCAATATCTAGAGTCCTTCATCCACTTTTTTCCTCCTTGAAGCTCTCTTTACCTTTGCTTTCAAACTCCCGATTCTCGCTTTGTACACCAAGTTCGAGGACAACTAATGATATGTCTGCCACCTCTATGAAGCCTCATGAGTGCATGTCCTTCCAAGGGTGAGTCACTTTGGGTTTCCACTTTATATTAGGATGAATGACCGAATGACATAACTGTTGTTGCACGACTGCCTTGGATGAATGCTAATATGTGAAACTGTTGTATACAACTAAATGTGAACTGCTCTTCTGATCTAAACAATGTTGTGACGAACGGGAAAACAAATGTAACAAGGGAATATTAGGAAGGGGAAAAATCAGGGAATTAGGGACTTTGGAAATAAAATGTAATTAGGGAAGGAAGGGGAAATGTAAATATAGGATTAGGGTTTTGGGATATTAGGTAGGATTAAGGCGTTTTTTATAGAGGTGGGGGATTAGGATTTCAGGGATTGTAGTGTAGGATTAATGAGGGAATTAATGGGGAAGTATGATGGGTGAATTTGGGAATTAGGAACAAAGGGAAATGGGGAAAAATACAACCTTGGTAACACACTGTTTTCAAACCCTACAACACTTTTTATATTGACAAGAGGAGGGCTTTCAAAATCGGATCTCCACGGTAATCATTCACGAACCCATCACATTCACCATTAAAAACAAAGCAAAGGCAATGGAGGTGAGCCTACCTGACAAGTTTATGTGAAGAGGTGATTTGATGAGTTTTTGAACTAGTTTCAGGCTCCAAACTGTAAGCGCCACGCGCCTTGCCCAGTGCGCCGTGCGCTCCCTATGCGCCGCGCGCGTGTAAATTTACACTGGCCAATGGAGCCCAGTGCGCCGCGCGCATCACCCAGTGCGTCGCGTGCCACATAGTGCATTTTGCAGGAGGCTTTTGGAGGCCTTCCCAGTGTTGAAATCGGGTACAGGATAGCTCGTTGGAAAGGTCTTTGAGTCTAATTTCCAACCCAACTAGAATTTTTTAATTTGGAGTTCATTTGATTTTTCAAAAATCAAATCTCCCAAGACTGGTCAAAATGTGCCAAATGAGGCTGCCTCAAGGCAGAGTGTTGTTGCAGTCAACTTTTGAATGCCTTCCTCCACTCCAAATTGAGCTCATGATAGTTCATTGGAAATATATTTTTGTCTAATTATCCTTTGACTCATCAAGAAAGTTATTAGGCCAACCAAGCTAGGAGAAAACTTGATTTTCCCAAGGTCTCTTCAGAGGTGCATCAATTCTCCCAAGGCTATTGTATTTTTGACATTTCTCTAAAACCATGACACCTGTGTAAAAAGTGAGGGAGGTTTTTCTTCTTTGGCATGTTTTGGAAAAAAAACCCTCTCAGTTTTCCAAAATTCATCTTTGATTGCTCTAAAACATCTTTTGAGTGAAACTTATCCCGATGTGTGAAACAAGGAATTTTGTTGAAATGAAGTGAAATGAAGGGGATAAGGGGCTTCTAAATTCTTGGGGAAATTTTTGGAAGTAGGGAGGGATGTTAGGAAGCAGGGGAAAGTGGAATCTCAGAGATTGAGTGAGGGGAAGGGGTCCAAAAGGGCAAAACACAGGCCCAACCTAGAAAATTGCCAGGTTGTAGGTAGAAACTAGGGTTTGTGCAAAAATGAGGATTTTGGTGGATCTAAGGATGGGAAGTGTTTGATAAGGTACTTTAAGGATAGGGGAAGGTGTATGAACATCAGGAAACAAGTTTTTCCGATGATTTGACCGTCCAAGAGAAATTGGCTTCAAAACCCTAGGAGAGGGAAATGAACTTGCCAAGGCACAACTGAAGCATGAACAAGATGTAAAATGACTCATTAGACACTGACATGATAATGAAAACCCTGTGAATGATGATAGACTCAGCTGAATAGTGACATAGATTGGCATTTGGGCAACTTTGAAAAGAGTGAGAGCAAACCCTAGACCTAATGCCTTAGTGACCAAATTTTGCTTGAAGACTCACTGAAATGACAAAATTTGACCTTGACACTCTGAGACCACTTTGTAAGAGCATATTTGATCACTGGAGGAAGGCTGGAAAGACTGACACTAACATGGGCGATGTGGCTCTTAGAAGGCGGATTGTGAGCTATTGTTGATGCCACCACATTGCATGAGATTGGATGTGTTGGAGTTCGATGAGTGGCATATTATAACTCTGGCTTGGTCATCTTTGGTGGTTTGAGCTATCCAAGCCATGACATCGTCCATAGTCATGATTTTAATCGTCACTTGACCTGCTTTCGTGCCAAATGGGATCCAAAGGATCCGTCTCAGTGCCTTGGAGTTATTGGTCATTACATAAGTGATAATTTCAATGGCATAGCTTTGCATCCAATTGATTTCATCGATACAAGCAATGAACAGCTTGTCGCAGAAGTAATGGATCCAAATATAGCAACCGATCTCCTACTAATGACTTCAGTCCTGATTCGATGGGATCTGTGTTCCAGTTTGTTAGCCATCAAAGGATTTTAAGGGGAATGATCTTCTGTTTTAGGAAAAGGAAATGAATCTATCTCTATTTTGTAACTGCAGGTGAAACAACGCCCCTGTTTTGGGGTCGATTTGTTTTTCCCCTAGCAGAGTTTTATTTAATGTATTAAAAAAATCATTTGAAGGAGTTAGTGAGGAGAGAGTTCTGAGCGCTAGTGGAGGAGAGAGAATAGAGCTTCATTGTACAGATTTTGACAGAGATTTTAATTAAAAAATGCAGATCTGACCCCTGAGATTCCTGTGGTATGAGATTTAACATTTGTGTGCTCTTTTGTTTGATATGTAGCCTGTTATGTGTTCATGTCATTTCATGATTGTTTCCATTTGAACAAATGAAGTGTTAAGGTAGAATTCATAATTTATATGCTCTGCCTTTAAGTTTGTTCATATTTAATGTTTTCTTCTGTTTGACAAGGATTCATCTTCTATGCCCTTGTCAACTCCTCAGTAGTCCAACCATTCCATTTAATCTCAATTTGATGTTAAAATTTCTTGCCTACCTTGCCTCAGGAGATAATCTGTGTTTTTGATTATATTTCTCTGTTCAAGCTATTTCTTTGCCCCATGTAGCCCAGAAAAACCCCATCATTTATTAAAAACCCCTTTTTATCAATTTACTAGACTAAAATCAGTATTCATATCGGTCATCTCAGCCCCTTTGAAAACCTTTTGCCGAGATAGACCTGGAGAGAGCCCTCTCTTGTCCTCGTAGGGCTAGCTACGAGGCTGAGCATGGTATGATGTTGCCTCGAGTTTTTCCTTCCTCAGCCTGAGGCAGATTCGAGCACTAACATAGTGGCGACCATACTGGGGAAGATGGTTTGCTGTTGATGTGACATTCGATTTGTTGATTGTCTTGTCCCAGTACATGAAGTAAAAATTGCAGATCTGATGCTGATGGTGGACAGCAGTCGGATACTTATGAAGGCTGAAAACATTCACCTGGCGACTCCAAATCGATCTAGACATTCCAGTGCTCGCTGATCCACTCATGCAATGGTAGGGTATGTGGCAAACCCTGCACTTTGTGAAGCTGTAAACGATGTTAGAAATTGGTTAGCGGATCTTGAACTCAATGAAGAATTTTTCAGTGCCTTGCTTCAAGGTTTGAAATCTTCGAAGTTTCCTTTTGAAGCTAAAACTGGTGTCTGTGAGTTAGTGGTTGAAAGAGTTGAGAAGGAGATTCAATATTTAAATGAGAAGATCCAGTCATACAATTTCCAAGACCCTAAAAAGCTCTTGGAAATCCTTCGTCCTTCGAAACAAGAAATAATAGAATTGCCTACAGATATTTGCATTGACAGTGTGTAGCTGGAGGTATGTTTTGCAGAGTTGGGGCAGCCGACAGAGTCTGGCTTTCGCGATCCAATTGCGATGTACATGGAAATGTTTTTCAGTCTGATTGATGGATCAGGCTGTCTTTTACGTGACCAGGCTCATTACGTGCATGAAGGGCTGTCATCAATTACATCTGTATCCTGGTGGAAACATTCTCAAGCGGCATCATTCTCAGGTTTACTTGAATGGTTGATCTGGAACTTCAGTATTACTTGATCTATTGTTTTTATAGCAAAGTAGGGTAGGTTTTGTAAATAAATAAGCAGCTAAAAGGCAGCATTTCATTTCATTACAGTTTTAGTGTGAAGTTTGCTGAGCAAGTTTTTCAATTATTTCAGTCAAGTTTCAGTCCATAAATATGTCAAAGTCTGTGTTGGTTGTTGGAATAATGACTCCATCACCCAATGGTTGGAGGCATTGTCTACTCTCCCAAAGCTCTGCGGTTCTTGGCACCTCCAAGAAGTGGAAACTACCATCCCCATTGGAGCCAACGTTAGACTCTGTCTTGTCAGCCCGCTGTAGTCAAATTCACTATGGTTCATTTCCCGTCACTGGCAGTCATTAAATGTCATTTGATCAGAGGAGTCATTTTATGTCTTAAGTCTAGGGTTTGGTCCGCAGAAGTGTGAAATAACACATTAAGTTTTTAGGAATGTCATCGTCAATAATGTGAGATTGATTCTTCTTCAAAACCCTATTTTGAAGAAGAAATCATTAAATGTGTTTTTCAATATGTAATGTGTCAAAGGTGTTCCAAATCTCTACAGTTCCTCAATGGCAGCCCTGTCTCAGCTTCAGCAGTTCATATCCCTACAACAGACAACGGAAAAAGCCATCATTCAAGTTAGCAAAACAAAAAGGAAATCAGTTGTGTTCTTGCCCGAAACAAATAAGAGTTCAAATTTCAAATCTTCGCCCCTGCACAGAGTATGCCTTCAGGATTGTTTCATATACTAATAGAGGGGACTTGGGTCTCAGTGAGGCTAAATGCTTCACTGAAAGTGTGGAAGTATTTCGGAGAAATATTAGACCATCGACCAAACAAGTCCTTAAGAAGCCTAGAAACACGGGTACGGAAGATTTCAGGTCCCCAAGTGAAAAGGGTGAACTTGAAAGCCAGCCTAATGAAGGTTTCTCAATTTTTAAAGTTAGATACCTTGGCAAGATTTTCCGTGCAGCTTGGGTTCAAGAGCGTGACTTAATTTCCAAAATTGACTGCACTGAGAAGAACATGCCAATCAACCCATCTAATTGTTTTGAAAAAGCTGAGGCTTGTGATTCAGATAAACCATTTATCTCCAGTGATGGCGAAGTAAATATTGTTTTAATGTCACCGTTGGAGGTATCTAGAGATGATCAGATTGGCTGTAACTTGGTTCAAGTTACAGAACCCGCAGGTGGACAAGCGGAGTCAGTTTCTGCTTTAAATGAGGAAAGTGTCATGGCAGGAATGGGAACAGTGAAAATGTCACACGCTCGTTGAAGATCTCAAAAGGATTCATCAAAATCAAATATTCAGAGTCACGCAATCAAACTGTCGAAAAAGGATCAAGAATATCAATCTAAGGTGACAATTTCAAAGAAAATGCCGATTAAGAGAAAGTGTAATCTATTAGCTGCAAATGACCTAGCGGTTTTACCTTTGGATTGTTCATTTCCTGTTTTTCCTCTGGACACATGCAAGTCAGATGATCCAAAAACTAGAATATTAAGGAATGGACGCGCACATTCTAGTGGTAGTGACTTAGAAAATTGGGCTGTGTAGCCAATCAAAGAAGTTCCTGCTGTTGAGTCACAAAATGTTGTCTCAGAGAAAGTGAATGGTCATGAAATACATTTAAAATCAAAGGTGATCTTATGAGATATTTTTGCAACTTATATCAAGCATGGAGGCAAGTTATTTCCACCAAATTTCAAAGCAGAGGCCAAAGGTGCATTACAAAGGTGAAATCGTGGTTTTCACAACTATGCGCTACACGTTGGAGGTGTGCACTATGCACCAGTGGCACGCTACGCATCAGGCCTCCCCTGTCTTTGAAAAAATACAAAGGCGCTACGCGTATGGTGCGCGCTACGCGTTGGGCCAACACGCTACGCATTGAGTAGCAACAAATTTTTTTTTCTCTCATTTATCCAGAGTTGTGCCAGTATCAGTATCAGATGAGGAAGGATTTGATTATGTGAAAAAAATTCGGATTGGCAAATTCTAACGCAGTTTGTGGAGGCGACAGCTTTTGGTCCAATGTCAGAGTCTCAATTTCTTGGCTCACTTGGTATTAATTTTCGTCTGGAGGCATTGTTTTTATGTATATATATAAAAAAAAAAAACGTTCAGATTTACTATCCAAATTCATTTGACAGACCCTTCAAATCTTTGCAAAATACATTAGATTATGAAGATCCAGAATTGATGGCTGTTATGGCAGCTAGTTTGAAAGACTCTTTTACCTCAGGTGGTGGAAGTTTCATAATCCATTTATAGCTTAAATCAATGCAATTGTTGGGACAAGGGTCCGAATTATTGCCTCCTATTGCAGCTAGTATGGAAGATTCTCTGCCAACCACAATCACCTCTGGAAAATGGTCGATGCTCGTTCTGGTAAGACAAAATGCATAAATGCATGCGAATCATAGCCGTAAATTTCATAAGCATTGGCAACTTTATAAGCCAATTGTTGGGTGATATTGAGAAACACTCACTTCTGACACTTTTGTCATGGATGACGGAAGGCTTTCAACTGAACAAATACTATATCTCATTCTCAACATCCTCTTTGTTGGCCATGAAACTTCTGCAGTGGGCAGTTATCCGAGCACCATCGGCGTAATTTTGGAACAATACTACCAGAATATGGCCAATTGATATGATAACAATTTGCAGCAACATCTCAGCTCCATAGAAATCGTGCGCTTCAACTAGCGACTGGCCTCATTACCCCGTACAGGATTTTGTTCCATGATTTCCGCCAGCAATTGTTGGGATCCTTTGGATATTTTGTGGGATTACGGGCGATGTGGCTCTTAGAAGGCGGATTGTGAGCTATTGTTGATGCCGCCACATTGCATGTGATTGGACGTGTTGGAGTTCGATGAGTGGCATATTATAACTCTGGCTTGGTCATCTTTGGTGATTTGAGCTATCCAAGCCATGAGATCGTCCATAGTCATGATTTTAATCATCACTTGACCTGCTTTCATGCCGAATGGGATCCAAAGGATCCGTCTCAGTGCCTTGCAGTTATTGGTCGTTACATAAGTGATAATTTCAATGGCATAGCTTTGCATCCAATTGATTTCATCGATACAAGCAATGAACAGCTTGTCGCAGAAGTAATGGATCCAAATATAGCAACCGATCTCGTACTAATGACTTCAGTCCTGATTTGATGGGATCTGCGTTCTAGTTTGTTAGCCATCAGAGGATTTTAAGGGGAACGATCTTCTATTTTAGGAAAAAGAAATGAATCTATCTCTATTTTGTAACTGCAGGTGAAACAACGCCCCTGTTTTGGGGTCGATTTGTTTTTCCCCTAGCAGAGTTTTATTTAATGTATTAAAAAAATCATTTGAAGGAGTTAGTGAGGAGAGAGTTCTGAGCGCTGGTGGAGGAGAGAGAATAGAGCTTCAATGTACAGATTTTGACAGAGATTTTAATTAAAAAATGTAGCTCTGACCCCTGAGATTCATGTGGTATGAGATTTAACATTTGTGTCCTCTTTTGTTTCATATGTAGCCTGTTATGTGTTCATGTCATTTCATGATCGTTTCCATTTGAAAAAATGAAGTGTTAAGGTAGAATACATAATTTATATGCTCTGCCTTTAAGTTTGTTCATATTTAATGTTTTCTTCTGTTTGACAAGGATTCATCTTCTATGCCCTTGTCAACTCCTCAGCAGTCCAGCCATTCCATTTAATCTCAATTTGATGTTAAAATTTCTTGCCTACCTTTCCTCAAGAGATAATCTGTGTTTTTGATTATATTTCTCTGTTCAAGTTGTTTCTTTGCCCCATGCAGCCCAGAAAAACCCCATCATTTATTAAAAACCCCTTTTTATCAATTTACTAGCCTAAAATCAATATTCATATCGGTCATCTCAGCCCCTTTGAAAACCTTTTGCCGAGATAGACCCGGAGAGAGCCCTCTCCTGTCCTCGTAGGGCTAGCTACGAGGCTGAGCATGGTATGATGTTGCCTCGAGTTTTTCCTTCCTCAGCCTGAGGCAGATTCGAGCGCTAGCACCCTCAATTTGCACCAGAATGATAGTTAGAGCAGGTTCACTACCCAAATAGCAGAGTGAAAAGATAAAACCACAACAATGGGTGAATTGGTTGGCTTTGTCAAGACTGCTCAACATGTTAAATGTGTAGCACTTCAGCAGAATTTTAGCAAACACAATGTGCATGTGACAATTATTGGTATGAATACATGACGGACACCTATGGATGGGTAACAAGATCTCCATAGACCAAATGTTGATATGGCGGATCACTAGATTACCTTACCAAGGGCGAAACCCCACCAAGGAGTTCGTCAGAAAGGATCAAGGCTGCTATGTGGTGGAGAATATGATGAAGAAGTATTGGTTAGTCAAAGGAATTAGGGGCTGTGACATAAACTTGATCAGTGACGAAGAAGTCCACTTTTCCGCACATATTTTGGCCGAAAATATCATGGGGAAGTGTCGTGCAAATGAAGTTCATGTGTTGGTGGTGTCTTTAGCCACATAGTGCGCAAATGGAGTCCAATATAACTGGGTTGGATATTTATGCAAGGAATTCCTGGAAAACTGCCGCAAGCTCCAGGAAAAGGTAGATATTTCCACTATACCTAGTTAATATTGATTATTTTTGTGTTGGCATGGAAGGAGCCAGACGATATGCAGTTTCCTTTGATAGAAGCACATGTATGTGAAGTCACAAGGTATGCTTTGTTGTGGCATACCACTCAAGCATCACGAGCGCAGGAGAATAGGATTTATTTTATTTTATTTTTTATTTTTTATTTATTTATTTATTAATTTTTTTTAATTTAATTTAATTTTTTTAATATCAAATGGATCTACACATGTTGGTAAACCAACATATGTGCCTTTCACCGAGTTTTCAAAAATAGTGCAGCCCTGTGGCGAGGTTCAAGGCGGATTTTCATAAATTGTACATACAGACGTGTAGAGACATGAAGAAAGATTGGCATGCAATGTCATATATGGTAAAACAAGGTGATCTGGTAGAATTAATACAGACATGGCCTACAAAATGGATAACTCCACTGGAGGAAGTAGGAGACAACACAATAGAAGACGAAGAGTTGGACACTTCACACCATGGTGAAGGCAGTGGAAAAGTTAAGGAGAAGGAAGTAGAGGAAAGAGGAAGAGGAAGAGGAATAATAACACCATGACGAAGAACACCATGAGGAGGATCCTCAAGGAGGCGAGAATACGACTAAGGAGAAAGAAAAGGAAGAAACAGAGAAAACTACCATGGAGAAAAGAAAGAGCCATGGTGAAGCTACCAGGAAAAGCATAAAGAAGCATAAGGCAAATAAATCAAAAGAAAACACACCAAAGGTTCTCACTAAAGGTGACCTGGATCAAATTGGAGACAAGGTTCAGGAGATAACAATAGATTCCTAGAATAGGGTGGAAGATTGCTAGCGAGCTTATCACAGATGTGTAGCAGAGTATTGCAGAGTTGAAGATTTGGGGCACAAACATCTAAACCACCAGCGTAGATAGGCCAAGAACTCCACCAAGAAATATTGGTAGAAACTACAACCAAGATGAGGATAATGCAGATAGTTTTTGGGGTTTTATAGTTCAACTTCGTCGAAGCCAAGCAACAGGAAAAAGGTTGGGACCATGTCAATATGAACATGGCAGCACTTCCCACTCTGGTCCTACATGAATTAGGTTTCACAAATGAGCTCAAGGAGCGAGAAAAATGCACCTCACACATAAAAATTTAGATAGAATAGGAGCACATTGCACTGAAGAAACAAATCAACTAGACCATTAAGGACAAGGAATAGGCAGAGCTACAACAACAAATACTAAAGGAGGTGGTTGAAGCCACTTGCAATGAAATTTTGGACATGAATGTCTGCGAGGATGAATCAGCAGAAGACAAGGTCATGAAGCTTTGCCTTACAGTCAAGGAGCAGAAGGATAAAATTGCTATTGTACAATTTAAGTATGAGATATAGATCAGTGAGCTATAAATAAAGTTGCAGCCAGCCATGCCACCATAAGTGCGCAAACAATGGGAAATTAACTTAAATATTGGGATGGCCAGCATCTCCGCAACATTGACAGACTCTGGAAAATTGTTGGATGAGAGCATGCAAATTTGGACTTCGCTGTAGGAATATCCAAATGTTCATAAACTACAGGAGGATATGCAGCAAAATCATTATCAGATGGAAGAAATCTAGGCACCTGCAAAAAATTTTCCAATCTTGCAAAAATTAGTGAGTTGAAGGAACTGCAAAAGAAAATTGAGGAATTGAAGGAGGAGAAAAGTTTGATAGAAAGGACTCAGCCTTGGCAGGATGAGGCCCTTAAACTATCATAGGAATTTGATGAAAAGATTCAACAGCTTCGACAAAGGGAGACATAATTGACAAATAAGGCTACAGAACAGGTCACAGAGGCACTATTAGAAGAAATGTACAGTGAGGAAAAGTAGTTGGAAGAAATTTTGCAACAATTCAACAAGGCATACAATAGAATTGCAGACAAAATCAGAGGCAAAGCAGTTGAGTGACTCAGGATGAGTCATATGTGAGTGTTGGGGCCCTATTGGGTGCAACCCAACTTGGCCAGATTTTGGGCAACTAAATTTTGTGGACCGCGCAATACAAAGGAAACTGCAGAATGCGAAGTGGACCGTGCAATAGAGAAGCGAAGCACAACAAAGACTGCACAACAAAATCACCACGTAGTATAGGGGTTTTGCAGCAAAGCCCCTCACTTTTTGTAAAAGAATATAATACTGTAAAATTTGAATGGTTTTGGACCATAGTCCCTTGTATTTTGGAAACCATGATATTGGGTCCATGGTAATGTAGCAATGTAATCCCTCAATGTGATAGTATATATAAGGATTAATAATAAAGAAGGAAGGCATGTATTATTCCAGATCTATGTTTTATGGTTGTATCTTTGTGATATATACTTTGGAGAAAGGGGCGAGGCTCTGCAATTGAGTGGATGAAGGCCTGGGTCTACAGCTTAGTGTGCAGACCATCTGCAGCTTAGTGCACAGACAACCTATAGCCGTGTGTGCAGGGAAAGAACTATTTGTTGTACCAAATTCTCTATATAAGTAACAGTTCTTGTGGACGTAGTCCCACATTAGGATGAACCACGATAAAATCGTTGTATTCATGTGTTTTTCTTATTATTTTCACTTTATTTCAGTATTGTGAAGCTTATGTATGTTTATAATATGTTTAAGTGACAAATGTAATTCTGTGAAGTAATATATAAGTGTGAAGTAGTTCATGAATGTGAAGTAATTAATAACTGTTAAAGGATAATAAAATACAAAATTACCACATTGTTGAAATATGGCAACAAGGCCGGCAGGGGTTTGGTCTCGTGGCCAGTGGATGGTCTGCTAAGTCATTCGTGCTGCTGTGCAGGTCATGGGTTCGCTGTTCTTGGTGGCTGGGCGGTTCCTCCTAGTGGTTATAGTGGCAGCCGACGGGATTCGACCCCCTGTAACGCGAGTACGATACCACTGCCATTTCCGATTCCACTAGATATAAAAAAATTAATTAATTAATTAATTAAAAAAAAATAAAAATAAAAAAATATGGCAACAAGAATATTCCAATTTAATTTGTCCTTGAATTAAATTGTGAATAAAATCGAATTAGTCTTAACAGCTACTTGGAAATAATTAATTAATTTATTTTAAATTAATTAGGTTGAGAAATTCCAAGTTAGAAGTCTTTCTGAAGTCATGCAAGAGTTATCCCTTAAATTAAGGAGATAAGATTGAGTTATAATTTGAGTTGTAATTAGTTAACTCAATTTATTTGAGCTAAGTCCAATTAAATTAGTTCCAAACTATTTGAGGAACTAATAGTGAGTTAACATTAGTTGATGCATTAGTGCACTCAACTAGTGCTACTCCAGTTAACTGAAGATTCCTCATCAGAAACTCATGCATGTCTATTCTAAGAAAGACCTAGTTGAGATTAATGTTCAAGGACAATGTACTATTAGTTGCATGTGTTTTCTCATGGAGAAAACTCATGCATGTAGTCAAGGATCTATCCTTGAGGATTGCACAGTTTTAGAGGAAGGTTTTCCACTTGGTAACAAGAAAATCATCCACAAGGAAAAACGCAAGGAAATAGGAACTTGGAGGGTAGAGTGGAAGACTGGAGAGAAGCCAAGATTACCTGTGAGCATCTGTGAGGATTGTACTAAGAGCTGGCTAGTTGTGAGAGCTAAGGCTTTGTATAATTCCTATGTATTTCCACCATGTATGATAATACAATAGTGTGGGGGTTTTTGCTGAGGCTTTCCCCAAAGTATTTTCATGTGTATTGTGCCATTGATTCTTCTTCTTATGGTTATATTTTTCAGCTTGATCTTTAAGCTTCTGCAAATTGATAGTAGAAGTAGGTTATAGTATTCTTCTTTGATTTATATTGCATTATTGGGTTAAACTATCGTCAGATTTTCTACATGGTATTGGAGCTGTGAACAATATACTGAGCAGAGAATTCGAAGTTTGAAGTTCAGGGTTGCAGGTGAAAATCAAATTCATATCATACTTAAAGGTTGGCCAATCGTGTTCTATGGCTTGAGATTTGAGTACACCTTGGCAGGTAGCTCGAATTAAATAGCATGGAAATATAGAATGGAGGTTATATTAGAAGACAATGGGTTGAAGGAATTCATTGATCAAGAAATCCCAAAGCCAGCTTCAACTAATGCACAAGAGTTGGCTGAGTGGAAGAAGTGTGTGGCAAAGGCGAGATGGGTCATCCTTGAGGGAGTTCGAGACCATATTGTCTCGAGTCTCCATGGGAATGATACTCCATTTTTAATGTGGAAGACATTGAAGGACCTCTACTAGAATAGTAGCAACTAAAGGAAATTGGCGCTCAAGGATAAGCTTCGAAGTATCAAGATGGAGAAGGGCGATACTATTTCCACATATCTGAACAAGTTCACCACCTGCAAAGATGAGCTTGGCAGTGTGGGAATAACTACTGTCGATGATTATATGGCGAGCCTCGCTCTCCTTGGCCTTCCAAAAGAGTTGGAATAACTACTAGAACTCTATGAATGGAAGGGAGAAACTACCAAATTGGGAATGACTCTGGTCAGATCTTATGCAGGAGGAGATTAGTAGGAGCACACGAGATGGTTCTTCATCCAAGAATGATGATGAAGAAAATCTAGCCTTAGCAAGTAAGGCAAGGAAAGGGAAGGGGAAGGCTTCCCATTTCAAATCAAATTCTTTTCATGGAGGGAAGAAGGGTGACATGTCTAAAATAAGATTCTTTAATTGTCATAAGATGGGACATTATGCGACTAATTTCCCATCGAAAAAGTCCAAGAAAGGATCCTCGAAAGGATCAGAAGGTGAGGCATTAGCCTCTTAGTACGAAATGGACTTTACTGTCATCGCATGCATGGTTTCATCGAAGATGGGTTGTGTCTGGTATCTTGATAGTGGAGCCTCATTCCACATGACTAGTGATAAAAATGTATTCAGTGCCTTGGAGGAGAAAGACCTCAAGATGTGCATATATATGGGTGATGATGGAAGGTATAGTGTTTCAGGAGTGGGCATAGTTGCTTTTCAGAGGGAGCATGGAGCTCCTCTCACCTTGACAGATGTGATGTATGTGCCTGAACTGAAGAAGAACTTGGTATCGGTCCTGATGTTGGAGGACAAAGGCTACGACATTGTCTTTAGTAAAGGAAAGGCGTTCCTAAGACACATAACCATGGGTTAGACCAAGAGGATAGGGATTCATGTGAAGAAGCTCTATAAACTAGAGGTAGATGATTGTGCAACATTGAGTACAAAACCAGAATTGGTACAAAGCCAAGACATTGGCGAGTTGTGGCACATGCAGTTGGGTCATTTGCATCATGGGGCTTTGAAGATAATGCAACAGATATCTACATGACTTCCCAAAGGTAAACTTGAGAAATTTGACACATGCAAAGGTTGTACCTTGGGAAAGCACACCAATTCTTCCTTTCATGATCGAGACAATCATGAAAGGTTGTCCTTCTTCTGCATGAAATAAATCCAAGAGGAAGAACAGAACTATTGTAGGGCAACACGAGCAATGTTGCATGACCAAGGCCTACCACTTCACTTATGGGCTGAGGCATGCAACACAAAGATCTATTTGTAGAATAGAATCCCACATTGCATACTTGGGATGAAGATAGTAGAGGAAGCTTTCTCGGTAAGAGACCAGATGTGGGTTACTTAAGGATCTTTGGCTCATCATTATATTACCATGTGACAAAGGATGCATGGAAGAAGCTTGACCTGACAACATAGTTGGGGATAATTTTGGGGTACACTAATACACCTCACAACTATCAGCTATACTTGCCTACTAGTAAGAGGATAGTGGTTCGCAGGGATCTCAAGTTTGATGAGAAGAAGGCCATGTGAGTTTCCCTTGAGAGGGAGCTCCAACTATAAATTCTGGAGGAACTATTGGTTCCTAAGGAGAAGGAGCCCCAGACTGATGCGGAGCAGCCACATGCATAGGTTGTAGGAGTGGAGACATCCACTCAAGCAGAGTCTTCCAGAGATGGATGAAAGTGCACAAAAGAAGTTGATAGATTGTTGGAGGATGCGAGAGAGATTGTGGGAGCACCATCTTCTCAATGGAGATAGAGGAGGTCACCTGAGAGGTACACTGGATACATGGCCCTTGTTGGGGAATGTGTTGAGACTGAGCCATCTTCCTTTAAGGAAGCAGTGTAGTAGCCCATTTGGGTTGATGCTATGGTGGAGGAGTATGACTCCATAGTTTGTAACAGTGTTTTGGACGTGGTTCCGAGAACAGAGAACAAGTCATTTGTGAGTTCCCGTTGGCTTTACAAGGTAAAGCAAGATGTTTATGGTAGTGTGGAGAAGCAAAAGGCAAGATTTGTTTCCTGTGGCTTTTCACAGGTCGAGAGGATCATGCTGTTGCAGTATATTTCGACAGAGGAGAAAGATGCTGATATTTTAACAAAGGCATTGTCAAAGTGTAAATTCGAGTTCCATAGAGATAGGATCAGGGTGGAAGATAATCCCTTTCTTGTTGAGAGGGAGTGTTGAAATATGGCAACAAGAATATTCCAATTTAATTTGTCCTTCAATTAAATTGTGAGTTAAAATTGAATTTAGTCTTAACAACTACTTGGAAATAATTAATTAATTAATTTTAAATTAATTAGTGGAGAAATTCAAGTTAGAAGTCTTTCTGAAGTCATGCAAGAGTTATCCCTTAAATTAGAGATAAGATTGAGTTATATTTGAGTTGTAATTAGTTAATTTAGTTTACTGAGTTAAGTCCAGTTAAATTAGTTCCAAAGTGTTTGAGGAACTAATAGTGAATTAACAGTCAGTTGATGCATTAAATAATTCAACTAGTGCTACTCCAGTTAACTGAAGATTCCCTCTTCAGAAACACATGCATTTCTATTATGAGAAAGACCCAGTTGAGATTAATGTTCAAGGATAGTGTACCATCAGTTGCATGTGTTTTCTCATGGAGAAAACTCATGCATGCAGTCAAGGATTTATCCTTGAGGATTGCGCAGTTTTGGAGGAGGGTTTTCCACTTGGTAATAGGAAAATCATCCACAAGGAACAACACAAGGAAATAGGATTTTGGAGGGTAGAGAGGAAGGATGGAGAGAAGCCAAGATTTCCTGTGATCATCTGTGAGGATTGTACTGAGAGATGGCTAGATGTGAGAGCTAAGGATTTGTATAATTCCTATATATTTCCACCATGTATGATAGTACAATAGTGTGGGGTTTTTAGCTAAGGCTTTCCCTAAATTATTTTCATGTGTATTGTGCCATTGATTCTTCTTCTTCTAGTTATATTGTTTAGTTCGATCTTTAAGCTTCTGCAAATTGATAGTAGAAGTAAGTTATATTATTTTGCTTTGATTTATATTGCATTATTGGGTTAACCAATATCAAATTTTCTACACACATCGCAGTATCCCTCAGGGTTGCAGAAACCTAGTTTTGCAACCTCCCATAGTGACTTCAGGTGAGACTACGACTTTCTTGCAGGTCATCGCTGAAAGGGCAAGTGATTGAGGGTTTTGTTGGTGCACAGTAAAGTCTGAACCTAGGTCATCCCAACCTAAGCCATCAGTGTGAGATGTTCCAAACCTAATGAGGGGGTGGCCTTTCAGGTAACCCCCCATATTCCTGGATGACCACAGATGCTGATCTAGCCTTAGATACAGTTCTGCATATGTGATGGGTTCTATTTCAACCGCTTGCAGTGCCCACAATATACATGTCTCCTTCAAATGATCCATTCATATCTTCATAGCCCTTTCTTATTCATTAGGGCTTCTTTGGTTGTTATCCCCCCTCACTACGTTAGCTTGAGGGGCATCATGTCTCATGCACTCATATTTTATTATATTCAATCTTGGCCTATGTCTTTCTAGGAACACTATGTATATGGGATTCATTGTATTATTTGATGGTCCATTGATGCCTACATATCATGTATCATGTACTTTGTCTCTTAGTCCCACATCACTGGGCTCACTATTATTATTTGCACTAAGTTATCTTGGCAGGTATGGGTATGCATTTCCCGCCTCATTTGAGATCATGTACTCCGACATAAAAGGAGACTTATATCAGTTTAGGAGGTCTTGCCCCCTCCATTTTTGTCCTTCCTTGCATTTCTTTCGTTGTATCTCTCTCACTCTACCTCCCCTTTGGTGTCTCATGGAAGTGTAACCTATAATATATTTCAGTCACACAATTTTCTCCTAAAAATCATACATTGGGGGACAATCTGTTATCACCAAAAAATGACCACCTGACCATTTCTAACTAGGTGGATCAAATACACCATGTAGGATTAATTTTACCATAGTAAAATCACTTTCATCATGGGAAATAATTTAGTAAACCATTTTTATTAAATTATTTCTGATTAAAATTAAAAAACCCCATGAGAATAATTGAATAAATCATTATTTATTTAATTTTTTCTATGAATAATTGTTTGATAATTATTCCTTGTCACACTTGACTAAACCACCTAGGAATAATTAAATAAATCATTATTTATTTATTCTTCCTTAATTCTATTATTAGAATAATTGTTAAATCACTATTTAATAATTATTTCAATTTCACACCATTCTTAATCCTCGTGAAATAATTAATAAATCATTTTATTTGTTAATTATTTATAAATAAAGATATTTGACTATTTTGAATACCATTTCCCTCTCCAAAAAATATAATAAAGTATTCCTAATGGTTAGAACTTGATTTGGTCACTATTATTTTAATATTTTCCATTTTCGAGATCAACCAAATGCTTTGTTATAAATAAGAGGGTTTTCCATTCATTCTTCACCATGATCATTATCATCATCACCACTATCATCTTCTTGCATTTGAGCTCCCACTTGAGTTCTACACAATGTTTTGGGTTTTTCACATATTGAGAGAGAGAATCGATTACTGAAGCATCAAAGAAATCAAAGGACCTGTCTCATGGAGGGGGATTTGCATACCATTTTTATAGATCTCCTTCACTAGGTGTTATCAATAAAGATTATTATTCATTTGAAATTCTTTCCATATTGGGTTATTATATTGGATATCTATTGTTGTTTGTTGTTTTGGATCACATATGTCTTCTTGTTGCAGGTTTTTCTTGTTCATTATTGCATATTTGAAGCGTAAGTAGGCACAAATTGTTGTTAGAGTCACTTGTCACCATTGACTTAAGTGGATGGTACACCTTCCAAGAAATTTCATATTAACAGTATGATTACTTCTACTATATTGGGGTTATCAACTTATTATTATTATATGGGAAGAACAAGTTGTCCACGATTTAGACACTAATAATTTCAACCACTGCATTACCACCAACAAAGTGGACCATTTGATAACTTCTTAACAGAGAATGTAACTTGACATGCAAATAAAAGGCTTATGAAATTAGGAAAAACTATACAAAAAAGGTGCAACTACGAATGTAAGAACTTCTTCCATATCTTTGGAAAAACACTCCTTCCATCCTCTAAAATACTACTGGTGTTTCCTAAATTTCACAAATAGAGAGACAGATTGTCCCTAGGGTGCTTCAATTCCATGGAGAAAAAAACATCTTACAACAGAATCAATAAGCAACTTCATCACGTTAACATACTGTAGAAAATAACTTGTCATTCCTTTGAAACAAATTGTTTTCCAATTATAAACCATTAGCCCCCTTCTAATAACATAGTTGTTATTGTAGATAAAATTGTTGTTTCTGACATCAAGTTTGTAAGGACTCCGTCTCAAGACAATCATGAATTTTTTTATCAACAAGAAGTATAAATGGATATCATATGCCTAAAAATGTGTAGTGGCTTGGATGTAAAATGTAATTAAATATGAAAAACACTTCCAAAAATTAAAGGCCATTAATCATCAACATAAGGAAAATTTTGATTAATTAGAACAATATTGATCAGTGGTGAGAACTTACCTTTCGAATGAAGAATTAGTTTACTTTTAACTTGAAAATCATTGTGTTATTCTAATCCAACTAATTGCAACCAATTTTTTGGGGATGACTCTCCACCCAATTGTAAGCTTAGGTACACTATGTCTCTACAATTGGCCACCCCTAGGCCCTCAAATGACTACCTTTTCCATTGAATCCCTCCTATCCTAAACTTATCCTAGAAAAATAATGACTCACATCCTCCTTCACATCCATTAAATAGAACAATTTGTTCTAAAAATTGAAGGAAAATATTGATGCACATAATACATGTGTCATCACACAATTTTCTATTATTATTATTATTATTATTATTATTATTATTATTTTCAGCTTAGATTTCTATAATTTACTCTTGCTTATTTTATTCTTTTACTTTTTATTAATTTGTCTTTCTTTCCATAAATCTATTATTACTATTTTTTACTCTCTCTCTCTATATATATATATATAATAGTTTTCTTTATTCATTTATTTATGAACTCCACTTTAATTATTTTTTTATTTTATTGTGTTATTGTTATTATTATTATTATTTTCAGCTATATTTCTATAATTACTCTTGCTTATTTATTCTTTTACTTTTATTATTATTATTATTATTATTAATTTGACCCTTCATAGAACTTAGTCCTGAACTTTACTTTATTTATATAACTTATAACTTATTTATTTATTTACTTCTTCTCTCTTATTTAACACCCTCTATTGTAACTAGTATAAGGGCCACCCTAGTGACTATAGCATGTATTGAAAATTACATCACAACACGGGGTTGAAACGATGAGTACTTTCAAGTTATTCTTTCTTGGCTTTCAAAACTAGGCTTAAATCCCCATCGGTCTATATCAGAGCCCCAAGGCTCAAACTTCATATGTCGCAAAGCAAGCATCAAAGTCCCAAAAATGGAAGGAAAATCTTCATGCACATAACACATGTGTCATTTTACAATTTTATATTTTTATATTTTCTTAACTTAGTTTTCCATAATTGACTCTTATTTTATTCTTTTACTTTCTATTAATTTGAATTTTTCCATAAATTTATTCTTACTCTATAGATTCCTTTATTTATTTATTATTTTACTTATTTGTTTGTTTATTTTATTATTATTATTATATAGGGTATTACATACTCCTTATCTTCAAGGAAATTTAGCTTAAAGTTAAATTTAATCACATAAATTATAAGTTATTTATTTATTTCTTCTTTCTTATCCAACAGCCTATGTTGTAAGTAGTATAAGGGAAACCCAAGTGACCACAATAAGCATTGAAAACTACATCACCATGGGAGGAAACCATGAGTATTCTCAAGCTCTTCTTTCCTGACTTTTGGAACCACACTTAAATCCCCATCGATCAATACTAAAGCCCTAAGGTTCAAACCTCATATATCCCAAGGAAAGCATCCAATTTGGTACTCACATACCAAAGGCATCTTGAAAGGATGACCCAAACTCCCTCCATAGACCTACCATGTACATACCCAAGCATCGAAGTCTCGTTGTTGGGTCCCCATAATACTAGTGATTATTGTTACCCCTATTGTGCCCATATTGTTACTATTGTGCCCCATAGAAGCCCACTATTGTTATTATTGTGCCCTTACATTATTATTGTTATGTAGGCTTTGATTATGTTATGACCCCTTAGACTCCTATCTATAGAAAGGAGGTCTTTTAATTTGTATCATCCAAGAATTGTTCATTTATGTAATGTAAACGAGGTTTCCCCCTCGAAGAGGCTGAATTCTAAGGCGTTGATCTATCTTTTCTATCT
>APFE030612169.1:0-13078 GCA_000404065.3 Pinus taeda | reverse complement strand
AGGCTCTCACCAGGAGCAAATTCGAGTACCACCGAGGCATGATAGGGGTTGCTGATAATCCATATCTTGTCGAGAGGGAGTGTTGAGATTGCAACAAGATGATGGAGCTTAGTGAAAAGAGCGCCTTCACTAAGTGGGCCCGCATGCTATTTTTGGCGCAAGTCTATTTTTAGACTATGTCTATTTTTAGACATATGGATCATGTCTATGGATTGCAGGTTGCTGTTTATGGATGATTGATCAAGTTGGAAAAAATAGATGGACTTCTATTTTTAGACCACAGCGGAGTGACACCACAGCGGAGTGACTGCTCAGTCTAAATATAGAACAGTCAAATATTATTAGCTCATAATAATATTTAGACTATAAACTTTGTCTTATTCTCTTGGAGCACTTCAGGATGAGCTACGGATGTGGTACATGCAGATCCCAGAAGGAAATACGTGGTTACCTATGGGATGACTAATATTTGCATGCAGGACTTCAGTTAGAACTCAAGTGAGTTGAGTTTAGTGGACTGGAGGTGCAGTTGATGGAGTTGTGTTCAGTTTAGCTTTGTTAAACTGGTTGTATTTAGTCTAACTGGCAAATAGACTAGAGATGAGTTGGGTGAATTAGTTATTAATTAATTCACAAGTTATTAACTCATAATACAACTAATGAATACATCAGTTAACTCAGTTGCATGTCAGTGCATGTTCAGTTCAGCAGGGACAGGTGTTAGAGAATCAGATTGCTATCAGTTGTGACTATAGTTGTGCACCAGATCTTGCACAAATCAGGGGATTGAGTATGCCAATGAGTTTGCCCACATTGTAGCTTGTTCTCACGTGATTTAGCCAAGGAAAGACGTGGCTGCCTTGGAATTATCACCGGTTCTTGTGCAGGTATTGAGCAGCGGAGGCAGGCAAGCAGCGGAAGAGATTTGAGCCAGTGATTGATTCAGATCTGAGCTGTATTGTGTGTAACAGGTGGAGCTGGTACTGGATTGCTTGTGATAAGCAATGTACTTTGTAATGTTACATGACTCAATCATTAATATACAGATAGTTGGGGTTTTTAGCGAGATGCTTTCCCCGGGATACATACTGTGTTAATGTGTGAATGCTCTTGATGTTTTATTGTTATTGATGCTGCTATATTGATGATCAGCGTAGAGGAGCTTATGTATTGTGTATGTTTTCCGCAATAGTACATGATCAGGATAATCTCTGTTGAATATGTGTTAAATTATTCAAAATTTCTACACCTAGCACTATAGCTAGATATCCCTTCCTTGGGAAATATTAACCCCTCAAGGGTTAGTATTAACCCTTAATCATCCTAAAAACTATAGGTTTTGGCAAAAGACCACGGTTAAAAGGTCAAAAATCAAATTCCCCGCCCTTGGAAAAACCCTTTACCCCTTTTCCGCTCTCTAAATCGAGTTTTTAATGTTTTTTTTATTTTTATTAAAACATTATTAAACCAAAAAACCCGAAAGCCTAATGTTCTAAACCCACCCCGCGCCCAATTTATTAAAGTTTAATTAATTATTTGGGTGGGCCCTCGGTGTGTTAATGCGCCGTCACCTCGCAATCCCCGCCCGCCGTCCGATCTTCCGCCCTGCCCATCCAACGGTGGGCAATCGATCTTCCAGCTGACTTGCCCGACCTTTTGCGTCCGGGGGATGGGCGGTATTGCTGTCGTACCCCCGCCACGCGTCAGGTGCCCGCATTGTTCGCTACCCCCCCTCCAAACCACTTACCGCCTTGCACCCTGCCGGGGAGACCGCTTACCGCCCTCCCCCCACGCTGATGTCACGCCCCCGTCAACGTGACGTCACCCCGCTTTGCCACCACCAGGCCTCCACGTCGTCCCCGGCCGCCATGTCACCCTATCTACCCTGCCACCGTGTCGCTGCCACCTGGGCACCCACGTCAGCTGCCACGCCACCCATCCGTACCCAGGCCCATGATGATGTCAGCATGACATCATCAAAAAAAGGCGCCAATATGCCAAAATGCATAAAAAGGCGTCAAATAACCGTTATTTCGCATTATTTTTCTATGACGCCCAGAGCTCCTCTGAAAGCGAAATTCAAACTGCAACGGTCAAAAAGAAAAAGAAATCCGCCAAAGTCGTTGCCGCCTCTATTATCAACCCAACTACCTGCAATTCAGCGAATTTGACCGGTGCAAACGCCTCATACGCCATTAATCCAGGTATTTGCTGCAGGCATCCTATCTTGTCCACTGTTCTCCTTGCAATCCTATTTTCCTGCTTAAAGAACTCAGCTAAAGGACCCACATTGTCAAAATTCACCACTGTAATCTACTTAAAAAACTCACTGAAACCCCTGCGCGACGAAAGTCCCGAAGAAACCCGCGAACCTCTATGAAATTCACCATTCTTCCACAAAGAAAAACTAAGGAAGCCGAGCTACCGGCTAGAAGGCTGACTTGACAAGTTCCCTCACCCCTGCTAAAGGAATTCTCTACAAATAACCAGCTAACCAACTCAAACACACTCCGGTTCTTCAAAACAGAGTGCCCCACAGATTCATTAAGCCTGTGAAAGCCTCCTTGCACTGCCAAACTGCTCAATGCAAACAGAGATCAGTAAGCCACTTCCTCAGCATTTACATCAAGATTGAAACACAGAAAGCCACCAGCTAAAACAAGACAATGGCCACTCTAGCTGCTCTGGATGTGGTGCCCATAAATCCACCTAACAGAGAGCTAGAAGCTATGCCACTAGTGGACAGTGATGCCCTCATCACAGACTTTGTGGCAGAGAGAAGCCACTTGCAAACATATTGCCAACTAAGAAACAGTCACTTGGACAACAGTGACCTGTATAGCCTCTGGGAATCCAATCTTCCCACCTACTTCCTGCCTTCTGTCAACATTTTTCCTGAAGTCATCCACCTATGTCCAGAGAACTATGATCAAAAACTCAGGGCTGTAAAGTCTCCATTTGGGAGCATCCTCTTTTATATAACTCCATATTCTATCAACCAGATGCTCAACTATAACCAGACCCAACTGCTATACCCCTTCTCCATGAACTATTTGCTAGATGAGGGCTACAAACTCTCTAGCACAGACATTGCTGCCATAGCCAGGAAATTCATGAAGGAAGACTGCCAACCTTCTGGGCCACCTCCTTTTTCCTATGCAGATTTCAATGAGGTTGGCAAGCTACTGGTAGATATGTTGACCTCTGTGCTGGGGTTCACTACAAACAAACATGTTGATCTAACTGTGCTGGTCATGCTCTCTGCATACAGCCTTGTGAAGCCCCCTGCTATGAAATACAATTATGCCAAGTACATTGCCAACAAGATACATGATCAATTGACAAGGCTCAAGAGGGAGGCAATATTCAAATATTCCTCATACATCTATCATTTATTCTTATACTACCAAACAGATTGCTTCCAATGCTCAATCAAAAAACTAGACTCACAAGGTGAGAGGAGGTCTGTGATCTTCTGGTCCGCAGTCTTCCACCAAGTCCAGAATTCCCCCTACTCATACTGTGAGTTGATTGATCAGTTTGTGTATCCAATCACATGCCTCTTAAAGAGGACCCCTCCTATCAGTTTGTCCAAGGATATGCAGAAAATCTTGCAGCTATCCAGAAGCTACAAAATTGGTGATTGGTACCTCTACCAAAACCATACTGTCATCAGAATTTATGCTTGTGAGATCTGTCCCTACAGGCTCCGAAAATATGTCCCTATGAGGCTATTTGCCCTGGAGTACTACAGACAACTAATAAACTCTGATCTAACACACTTTCACAGTGCAAAGAAGAAAGCCAACCTAAAATTTAGGAACCACCTAGGCCCATTTTGTTATGAACAAAAAATATGGTTGGCAAGAAGCTGACCAAATACTAGGACAACAGCTCAAACTCAAGAGAAGCTTCTGGTGGGTCCCTTATGACCCTGAAGGCTTCCTCTGTGCCAGGAGGGTCAAATATAGGCTGCTAGCCTATAAGCATTGCCCAATCCCTCAAATACAACACTTTGCTAATCAAGATGAATGGGTGCCTGAGTCAATAGTAGAGGAATTGACTCAGGAAGAAATAATGGAGCAAAATGTAAAGGACTTGGAAAAAAATCTTGACTTAGACTCTTGTCAACAGGTCTTATTCAAGAAACCAGTCCTTGTAGGAGAAGGCACCTCTACTGCTCCAGCTGCACAAGACATCTAGCAAGCTCCAGCAACAACAACTACAACAAAGGGAAAGGAGAATATGGATGAACAACAAGAGGTAGGGACAGGGCAGCCTAGTACATCAAAGGACCAGCAACCAGAACAGGCCCCTCCACAGCAAACTGAACAAACACAAAACCCAGTATTGCGGACAGAAGAAGGAGATATAAGTGAAGAGATGGTAGAAAGCCACAACAAAGAAAGGCAAACAAGCCAACAGAATGCCACTAGCTCATTTCAGCTAGAATAGGCCCAGCAGCAGACCATGGAGGTGTCCTCCTCCAGACAACAGGGAAAAAAGCCAGCCACAGTCAAATAGGGCTTCAAGGAGATCAAGGCACAAAATGAGTTGTTAAGGGTGCAGCTCTATGAGCAATTCCTGAATACAGCCCCAGCCAAAAAGCAAAGATTAATGGCTGCCTATGATCTAAAAGAAGAAAAGATGATCTTCACTCATCTGAAGCCCAAAGTCCCACATCCAAAGACCACAACAGATTACTACAGAACAAATCTAGAGGTCTTTGCTAAAGACATACACCCCATGGATCAGATTGAGCTGCACAAACAGACTGGGGAGATGGTGTATGCAACACTCGCTGACAGGGCGATGTTGGGCCATTAGCTAAAAGAAGCCTTAAAAAACACCAACAGGCAGCTTGATTATGAAAGGTTGTCCTCCTCTGCAAAAGATAACAGAATAAAGGCTCTGGAGGATATAATTGTAGATTTGGGACATGACCCAAAGGACCCAAAGGGTGTTAAAGCCCTTATAAAGAAGAAAGAGGATGATATTGCTGCATTGAGAAGACAGGCAAAATTGCCTCCTACCATCCATCCTGAAACAGCAGAGCTAGCACAAGAGAAGCAGGTGGATAATGCCATGGAGCTACTGCTGGTCATGAACCAAAGGATACTACAAATGGAGGCAGAGTTAGAGAAAGCTCTGTAGGACAAGCAAGGGGAATCAGTCTCCCAACCCCCTCAAACTTCAACAAATCTTGAACCTGCCCCTCCAACACAAGCAGCAGCAGCCCCTCCTACTGTTCCAGCACCTACTACAGCTACATCAGCAACAGGAGCAATAGTAGAAGCAACAGCAACAACAGAATCTAGCATGGGCATGGAGGAGTTGATGAAGGCTGTTAAAGAGCTGGAAACTCAAGTCACTAAAATAAATGTTGCCAAAGAAAAACTGGCCAAGCTGGAGGCCAGTTATCACAAATCAAAGATGATAGTGGCAGAAAATCAGAGAGAAATAAAGGCCTTGGAGGCCAAAGTGAAAGCTCTAGAAAAGGAGTTGATGTTAGGTAAAACCCTAGCAGAAATCAAAAAGATTATTTGGGCCAAAATTGGCCAATACATACAGGACCAATGGAGGTCCATTCAAGCAATTTTTGAACAAGTGGAGCTAATAGAAATATCTCATGTAGAGATTCAGAGAGCCAGGACAGCCCTGGGAATAATGCCTGAGCAGGCCACCAAAATGATTCATTTCCTGAATAACCGCACCAGAGAGGAACTGGCTGCTCTACAAATAAGCAGCAGAACAGATACAATCCTCACAGCCAAAAAGGTATTGACCTTGAGGAATTTTGCTCAGACATTGGAGAGGAAGTGTTAGGAGATGAAGGCAGAAATAGATGAATTTAGAGCTAAGATGGCTATTCTACAAGACAAAGGACTGCCATGCCTAGTGACTGGCACAGGGCAGCTGTTTTCATATAATCAGTATATGACAAGGATCAACAACTATGTTGAAAACCAGATCACTGCATCCAGTAGCTCCACAGAAGAAGCAGGGCCTCCCTCTGGACAAACCCTCTATGACAAGCTGGAAAATCTATTCTTCATTGAACATGAAATAAATTATCTATTTGAGGTGCCTCCCAATTTCTACAGACATACAGAGGCAGATGAAACAGTGGTAAAAATGAGGAGGCATCAGCTACCCCCAGCTGATTGGTGGCAAGCAATGCTGGAGATTTTGCCCAGATAATGCCACTTTACTTTTTGCCTTTTTTGAAGAAAAATCAGAGTTTATAGGTCAGTAGGCAGGTGAGCAGGCAGATCAACATACAGGTACATCAAGTAGCCATACAGGTGACTCAGCAATACACCCAAACAACAGGCTAAATCAATGCAGAGTTAAAGGCACAGCTACAGCCTACTTTCCAGAGCCATAAAGTCAAATTTGTCTGACAGAAAAATATCGGCTATATCAGCATTAAAAGCTATATTTAAGTTGTCATTTACTTTTTGTAAGAGAGTTGGTGGTGCAATTTATTGCACCATAACTCTCTACTAAGATATTTTATACCCTATGTTTGTATATATATCCCCTCAGATAACGCATTGAGGGTCGGTCGTAGTGAAATTCTTTCTGAAGAGCTCTGTTGTATTCTGAAGACTTTTTGATAATAAAATTTGCTGATGGAGATTTCTGGTTCCAACGTTGTCTGAAGATGGATATGTAAAGCCCTGTTTTGTTGCAGAATTCCTGTGTCATGTGCTAAATCAATAAGTTTCTCCTAATTGTGTATGTGTTTCCTGTGTATCTCATAAGTCTTATGTTTTCATAATCTTAGTAAGTAGAGAAAAAGAATAGCCTAGGATTTTTTTCAAACACCCTATGCTCAATCTCTATTTCTAAATATGTTTTCTTCTGGATTTGCCATAGATATGAACTCTTAATTGCTTATGTCTGAACTTTTCCTTTCATGCTGAATACTATTTAAGAATTCTTAACTGCTCTTAAGCAATAACTTCATGTTTCTTCATTTAGCATAGTGAAAGATTCTTAATTGCCTTTCACTCACTAATTCCATAATTTCATCAACAAATCTGATAAATTGCTTCACATATGCCTAACTTGCTCTGCAGCAACACTGTGTTTTTATAAATCCACTTTCACAAGCACAAATACCTCAACTCCATTGCGCAATGGAACAAACTGTCCTGTAATTTGTATCTCAGTTCTATCTGAATTCACCAACCCACCAAATTCAAAACAAACAGTGCATCATAACTAGCCTAAAAACATTCATTAAACAAATATAAACTATAAAGAGAGAGCCCTCTCTGGTTGCAGGTAGGCTAGGACCTGTCACTAAAAGATTGGTCAGTGGTTACCTCGGCCGTATTCCCTTTAGGAAGCAGGGAACACCCTGAGTGATAACATCAATGGCGACTCCACTGGGGAATTTATGTCAAAATACCAAGTGAAAGGAAATAAGCTTCCTGTTTGAAGGTCCTATCATAGGATACTAAGGAAAGAAAGCCTAGAAGCTGGCTCCAAAGAAGAAATCTCATTACACTAGGCCCAATCCTGACCCTAATCCCCCAACTATCTTTGAAAACCCTAATTTAATCCCCAAAAGCTTAAGGAAACAAGAGCAGCTAAGGGAGCTCTCAGATTCAGATACTGAGCCAAATCAGCAGAGCTATATTCCCACTCCTGTCAAAGCATCAGTTCATCCTCACCCTACCCCAGCTTATCCTAGCTCTTCATCCACCTCCCAAGGTAGTTTCCCCACTCCCCCATCCCCAACACACCTCACTCCTGTTATCCCTATTGTCCCAGTTGTCCCGCTCCTTCTTGCTGCCCCTTTTATCCCTACAAACATGGCTAGATATGCCCCTTTAGTCCTGCCTGCAAATCCAGGGGCAATGCCCCAAGACTATCAAGGGAAAATCACTTACTTTGATGGAACTGGCACTTACATTGCCCAACAACACACTAAGAGGATGCAAGACTATTTTGAGAACTATGAGATAGATGATGAAGATGTAAGAATGAAAATTTTTGTGCAAAGTTTGACAGGGGATGTAAGGAATTGGTTAAGGTCTCTGGCTGCAAACTCTATAGTCAATCTTGATGCCTTATACCTAAGTTTTCTAAACATGTGGGAAAAGAAGAAGGACCCCCTTCACATACTGACAGAGTATGATAATTTGAAAATAGCCCCACAAGAGGCAGTTCAAGACTACTGTGCTAGGTTCAACAATGTATATAATGCTATCCCTCAAAACTTGAGACCTCCTCCTGATCTAGCCCTGATCAAATTTCCTGATGGATTTGACCCAGACATGGCATATCAATTAAGAGAAAGAGCACCTCCAAGTCTTGCAGACATGCATAATATAGCTGTAAGTTTAGAGGCAAACTTGATTGCCAAGAGAACCAGAGCAAAAAATGAGAGAAGAATAAATTTCAAAGAGGAACCCTCAACCTTTGATCAAAAGCTAGATGCAATCATGAAAGGTATGGAAAGGTTAGGAGATAGGGTTGAGACCATGGAAAGAAAGTCCTCCTGGGAAGGACAAACAAGCAACACCACTAGGAATCCAAATTTTAGGAAAAACCAAAACCCAAATGCTGGGAGAACTAGTCCTGATCAAAACATCAGACCTCCATTTCAAGAGAATTATGTAGAGGCCTCTACCACAAGTGAACAAATAGAAGATCCCCACATTAATTTAATGGGTCTGGACAGTGAAGAACAGGTATTCTTAACACAAGATGATCAACAGGCCCAAGACTACCAACATTTCCAAGCAAAATCTGGTGAGTCATTTGATTTCAGAGAAGGGTATGACACAATAGTCTATGAAGTACACAAACAATACAAGCTAAGGAGTAGAACCATAGATGTACCTGAGAATACCAAGAAGACACACACCAAATTGCCCAAGAAAACTAGTGATAAAATTGCCTTAACAGAGTCCTCAGATAAAAAACCCCACAAAGAGGTTACAGTGGAAGATGTATCTGATGTACAACCCCTAGTAAAACCTACACCCACACCACTCCTTCCAACAAAAATTTTGGGCAAACCTATAGAAAACAGAACTGATCCAAACATGTCCCAAAACAACATGCCTGATCAGGACATGCTCACCCAAAATTCAGTAGAAAAGGAAAAATTTGCTGCTCATAATGTAAGAATTCAGATGGAAAAACCTTTCAATCTTGAAACAGAAATTGGCAAACTGAAAATTGCAATTCCTCTTTTTGAACTAGCCAAATATGAGGTCTTCAGACAACAAATCAATAGATCATTGCAAGTACCAGAAAATAGGGATGCAGTGAACATTTTGGATGACCAACCAGAACTGATTTTTGGCTCAGAAGTCAATGGCAAACCGGCGGATGGAGGAACTCCTCCATTCTATGTAAGCCTAAACATTCATGACAAAGTATTACACAATGTCATGTTTGACTCAGGGGCCTCTCATAACCTAATGCCAAAATCGGTAATGGAAAAACTTAGATTAGACATCACCAGACCCTACAAAGATTTATTTTCATTTGATTCCAGCTAGTTAAGATGTTTAGGCCTGATTAAAGACCTCTGTGTATCCCTGATCCAATATCCAGCCAAAATAATTCTAATGGATGTAGTAGTGGCTGACATTCCACCCAAATATGGTATGCTCCTGTCAAGGTCTTGGGGCGCCAAACTGCAAGGATCTTTGCAACTAGACATGTCATATGCCACAATTTTAGTCTTTGGCCAGCCAAAGAGACTGTACAGAGAGACATTCATGAAATATGTGGTCAGCAGCCAGGATAAACCCCAAAATTTCCCAATCTACTCCATCCATTCAGATATGGACTCCTTTATACTATACAATGCTGATATATGCCCCAAAACTGAGCTCAAGCTCCTAGAGACAAAGGAAACCATGCATGTCAATGAACAATCCACTATTGCTGAACAAAAGATCACTGATCTCATTAAAACAGCAGAGTTTGCTAACAAGTCACAAGAATCACCAAAACTAGACTTGCCCACTGAACAAATCTGTAAGTCAATTGAAACCAATACTGACCAAGAAACCTTGTGGTATTTAGAATTTGATGGATCAGTAAATAAGCTTGGAGCAGGAGTAGGGGTATGGATACACAATACTCAAAATGACCATGCTCTAGGTCATGCCTATAGGCTTAACTTCAGATGCACAAATAACATGGTAGAATACGAAGCCCTCCTACTAGGATTCAAACTGATTAACAATCTAGGAGTGACCAAAGTCTCCATATTAGGGGATTCAGACCTAATTATCCAGCAGATAAAGGGTAATTTTGTTACAAATGATCCCAGGTTAAGGTCTTACAGGTCAACAGTGACAGACTTACTCAACAACTTCCTAGAATATCAACTCACCAAAATACCTAGGAACCACAACTTGCATGCTCACAGTCTGGCAACCTTTGCAAGTACCTGTAAGCTTCCTTTTGGGCCTAACCACCAATTCACTGCAGAGATCAAACACAGGCCCTCTGTCCCAGACAATGTAAATAATTGGCAAGTTTTTGAGAATGACACCCAGATAAACAATTTTTTAACCATGAAGGAGGAATTCTCAAACTTAAACATTGACACAAGCATTAGGGAGGATCAAAACCAAAAGCATGAACCAGACACCAGTATATCAGCTGAAACAGCAGATAGGATATTACATCCCACAATCTTTGACCCTGCCAATTTGCAGAAACTAAAGATAACACATCTTGATGAAATTAATGAGGAAGAAACAGAAGTAATTCAGTTAAAATACAATTTCTTGCCTACAGGTCTTGCTCCTTTAGAAGACATCTTTGATTCAAATTATCTCTCTCAAAAACCAAAGATGCAACCCATCAATGCAGAAATAGAGAAGTGTAACATTGGGACCATTGAAAATCCCAAAATGATCAAGCTTTCTAGAACCTTACCTCCTGATAAGAAATCAGACTATGTCCAACTATTCAAAGAGTTCCAGGATGTATTTTCCTGGAGCTATGAGGACCTTAAGTCCTATGATACTACAGTGATCTAGCACACAATACCCCTGAAAGAAAACCAAAGACCCTTTAAACAGAAGCTGAGAAGAGTCAATCCAGTACTTCTTCCCCTAATAGAGAAAGAAGTAAAACGAATGTATGAAGCTGGGATAATTGCTCCCATAAGGTTTTCTGAATGGATTTCCAACCTTGTACCTACAAGAAAGAAAACAGGGGAGATAATACTCTGTGTGGATCTGAGGAATTTAAAGAAAGTCTCTCTCAAAGACCACTACCCCTTGCCAAAAATGGATCATATTTTACAAAGGGTAGTGGGAGCTTCAAGGATCTCATTACTGGATGGCTTCTCAGGATTCAATCAAATCTTAGTCCACCCAGATGACCAAGATAAAACTGCCTTCACCACACCTTGGGGAACTTTCAAATATGTCAAAATGCCTTTTGGACTCAAGAATGCTGGAGCCACATTTCAAAGGGCAATGGATATAGCCTTTGCCAAAGAAATCCATGACTTCCTTGTCATATACCTTGATGATCTAACAACCTTCTCAAAATCAGACCAGGAGCATTTAAAACACCTCAGACAAGTGTTTTTAATCTACAGAAAGTATGGCATTTCTTTGAACCCAAAGAAATCACTATTTGGCCTAGAAGAAGGCAAACTCCTTGGGCATATAATTTCAAAAGATGGCATAAGAATTGACCCTGATAGGATTCAGGCTATACTGCAAGTCCCCCATCCAAGATACATCAAGGAATTACAGGCCTTTTTGGGGAAAATTAATTTCCTAAGAAGATTTATTCCTAACTTAGCTGAGCTGATAAGATTGTTGAACAATATGCTCAAGAAAGATGCCAAGGTCAAATGGACAATTGAGGCTAAACAAGCTTTTGAAGAAATCAAGACACCTGACAAAAAACACCTGTGCTTACAAGCCCTAGTTTTGATAGAGACTTTATAATCTTCTCCTTTGCCTCTGAAAACACAATTGCTACTGTCCTGCTGCAAAAGGATGACTTGGGATGTGAAAAACCTATTTCCTTTTTCAGTAGAGCCCTGAGAGATGCCCCACTCAAGTACAAAAGCATGGAAAAGCAAGCATACACCCTGGTAAAAGCCATAAATGACTTCAGAGTTTACATCCTATACTCTCACATAATTGCATATGTGCCCAATGCAGTTGTCAAAGATATCTTAACTCAAGAGGGAATGGAAGGCAAGAGGGGAAAATGGATTGCCAATATTCTGGAATATGACATAGAAATCAAACCAACAAAACTTATAAAAGGACAAGGGTTAGCCAAGTTGATGACTGAGACTAACTTTGAAGCCCTTGACATAAATGAACTGGATAACGAATAGGAGATGGCGACTCCACAAATCAATCAAGCCTTTCTAGAATAACCTTGGTATGCTGACATATGTTTTGTATTATTAAACCTGCAAGCTCCTCCAGGGTTATCCAGAACCAAGAAAAGATTCCTAAAACTTAAGGCTACAAATTTTTGCATCATAGAAAATGTTTTATTTTGGAAAAATCATGAAGGTGTCCTACTCAACTGCCTAACTTCAGATGAAGCTGATAAGGTCCTTAGAGAATTTCATGCAGGAGACTTTGGAGGGCACCTGTATTGGAAATCCACAGCTGACAAAATCCTGAGGGCTGGATTTTATTGGCCCTCCCTGTTTATTGATTCAAAAAAGTTTGTAATGTCATGTCACAAATGTTAGATCTTTGAAGGGAAGAAGAAGTTACTTCCCTTACCCCTCAAGCCCATTTCAACTGAAAAACCATTTCAACAATGGGGCTTAGATTTCATTGGAGAAATTCACCCTTCATCCTCAGGCCAGCATAGATGGATCTTAACAGCTACTGATTACTTCACCAAGTGGATAGAGGCTATACCTTGTAGACAAGCAAATGATTGAATTATCATACAATTCCTAGAAACCAATATCTTGTCCAGATTTGGCTGCCCAGAGAAAATCATAACAGATAATGCAGCCGCCTTTAAATCCAAGAAAATGATCAGCTTCTGTCACAAATATCATATCACCCTAGGTCACTCAACAGCCTATTACCCT